>BLKR01010072.1:0-70927 GCA_011170035.1 Teleogryllus occipitalis
TGTTATAACATCTGTTTTGCTTTCTTTTAGTGATATCAACTCGTTTTACCAAATACGTGATTTTGTTATATTTTTACACGCTACAATTATTTAATTTTACAAGTATTTATTTTCAATCATTTAGGAATTCATGAAATTTCATTGAAAAGTTCGCCAATCTAAAAACCTTTTAAATGTATATTAAATATATTAATGTTGTTTAAAAATATGTATTAACAATGCGTAGATTTAGCACATAAAGCTCTGATTTGAATATTATACAATGAAATCATTAAATTAACAGTTTTAGAAAGGAATGATAAATTGAATTGAAAATATTAACTTAAAGTTTATATACGTTTATGTAGAAATTTCTATACTTGTGTAAGTATTGTCATGTGTGATTCTACTCATGTGATCTTTCAAAACGCAAAATTGAATATTTCTGTATTTGAAAACCTTAACACTACAATCATCCAATCCAGTGCAGTTTATAGCAAACAGCTAAGCAATATGTTTCCCTATTTTTTAATGGTAATTAAACAAGAGGAACAAATAGTTTCTGACTCTCGGTGGTAACAGGGGACTTAAAAAAAATTAATAATACAGTTATTCGGTTGCTCAACATCCCTTTGATAGAAAAACAGAAACAATTGTTTGGGCGTAATGCACCTTGAAAAATATTTTTTATAATCAATTTCTTTCCTATTTGATAAATATATCGACTTGCAAATTGTAGGACGTAAAAGAGAATATAAAAACCAAATAAAAGTTATGCTCATACTCGCCGTAAAAATACGAATTTAGCATAATGAAATTGGCCGCAGAATTTGTTTACAAGCAAGTGCATTTTAAGCGTATGTGGCAGGCAAAAGCGCGGCATTGGAGAACTGTTGTTTCAGTATGCCCATCCCACGCTATTCTGCTAGCGCGAATGAATTAAGCGCAAACAAATGGGGTCTACTAAGATATTAATTTCTTATAAACAATTACATATATCTCGAGAACGAGATATAATAGCACCGAACGGATTCCGGAATTTTGCATCACATTTAAACGCCATTCAGATTAGACAATAAAAAATTTTGCAACAATTGCAAATTTATAAACAATTTCCAAATTTTGCAAATCTAAAGGGGGAGAGTCTCCCGATGTCCCAGAACCAAAAACAGCGAATTAACAATTTTGCAACAATTTATAATTTTATAAACAAATTCGAAATATGCGTTAGAACGGCCGGGAAAGCTCCGCAAATTGTGCTTGAAATGAATATCTCAAAATAACAGTTTGTCAGGAGTGACAAATCGATTACTAAAAGTTAGAATAATTGTTGCTAAAATGATAAATATTTACTGGTCTATAGACAATCATTCTGGACGGAAAACCCCGCTTAGAAATATTTTTTTCGTCGTGGCGTACGCGCAGGCAAACTATCTCCTTCGGCAGGGAAATATGACGATATTTCCGTCTCGTACGTAAACGAACTAGCCCCCTCCCCCTGAGACAGCGATCTTTCTGCCCCTTGGGATGTTGCACCAATCACAGACAACTGTGGTTCTACCTGCTAGCGATTGGTCAACGCGTTCTCTCCCTGCCCTCCCCCAGGCCGAGGGGTGTCCAAGTTTGTCGGCGCGGTGTGGAAGATAGAATTTTGAACGACATTTTTTCTGAGGGAGAGGGTACATTGACGGACACCCAGAATTTTACAATCATGCTACATATTCCCCATTACAGGACTTCGTAAGAACATTTTTAGCTATCATGGCGTGTTCTTTTCTGGAATCACTATTCAATGGAGTTTTTCGACTATTTCATTTGTTTTCTTATGTTCTATCCTCTAACTTATTTTTCGATTCTTTACGTTTTCCCAATTGAAAGTTATTGTGACAACAGTCTTTCGTATAGTCCTATCTAAGTCCTATGTAACAGTAAAAGTCTTCGTATGCTTTGAAATCAATCATATTCTTATCATTTTACCGGATATATGACTTCTCATAGCGAAGTAACCTATCTCTCAGAAACTCAAATCTACGTGGGTATTAGCATACAAAGCTGTGGTTACTTCATTATGTTTCTTCGGTAATCCGTTAATAATAAAGTGAACGAGGTATTCGCGTCTTCTATTTCATATCCTAATTCTAAAATTCCACGTCCTAGTGATCTCACTCTGATAAAAAAAATCCCCAACCGACTTGATATCCATCAGTTCTATCCTCGCAAGTTTCACTTTTAACATCGTTAACCTATGATTTTCAGTTCCTGCGTTTTTGTTTTGTCGGCGACATCATCAATTTGCCTTACGAATTACTTTATATGTAAACACTGGATCTCTCTATAATGACAAACTAATTAACTCTAATAATTCATTGTTCGTATAATTCCATTCTTTCCAATTTCTCTTTTTAACTTCATCATCGATAAGCGTTAACCCATTGAAGTTTACAACAGGATTGCGATGTCAGTAGTATGCACGGCTCTCGCTGCAATGTCTTCGAATTAGGTTCGTCTGGAACTAGAACATTGTTAAAATGGGTAAAAACATCCACCAGAAACAAGCCTCGTAAAACAGGAGTGTATTTTCAATAAATCTCTAAATAAAAATGTTAAATTGGTTTGTGTACGCTTCGAAAACTCAAAAAGTTAGGTACCGATTGAACTCAAATTTTGACACGATATACAACTCGCGTCAAAGATTGTTTTTATCTATTTTTCGCGCCTTTAACATACCCGCGACAGCGAGAAAACAGCTTTTTTAACGGTCAGCTTTGTACCCATCTGCCGGAAGTGAGGGGAACACTCGCCGTACTAGCTAACGACAACCGCAGACCATGTGAAACATTACCTGTTCTCATTTACATTTTTTATTAACAAAAAACCTCAATGCAACTAAATACAACCAACGTTGGAAAGCTAACTATTTTGCCATCTTCATACATAGGCACTCCACGTCACATGCAGGAATATGCTCCAGATGCAATGGCATCTTGATAGAGAGAGGGAGAAGGAGAGAGAGACGGAGAGAGAGAGGGAGAGAGAGAGGGAGAAGAGAGAGAGGGGGGGAAGAGGAAGAGGATGGTTAAGGACAGAACAACGTCTGCCGGTTTCTGCTAGTTATATCATAAAAGGCAGTACTTTTATGTGCCTTCCCTCCAACGCCCCTTCCACATCAATACTTTTCGCCCGGGCTCTGGTTGTCCGCCGAGCTCAGTCCTCACCGCTCCACCCCTGCTCCTCCCCGACCTCCCTCGCCTTCACCTTTCCCACCCCGTACTTGCAGAAAAAATGTTTTAATCGCAAATCCCGTTAGGTTCTTCTCTCTGATGCGCAAAAGGATTCGTGAAAAATTAGCTGAATAAGTTCCAGAATTGTTCTGGAGCAAGCATAAATACATAAGACAGTAAACTACTCACCCCTGCATAAAAATTAGATGCCCCGTGGGAGATACTTTACCAACATCGATAAACACAACATATTTATTAATGTAAAATTGGAGCATGCAATTGGATCTCCATTCACAATATGTTATATATTTATGAAACACAAAATAAATAAGGTACTTATAATTAACCGTGTGACAATTAAAGTAGAGACTAAAATAAAATTTCGTTCATCTTTCATATATAGCAACATACTGCACCATTTTTTTCGAAATATTAATATGTATGTTTAATGATCCCCAGAAGTGATGGCCCAAAGCATAGTACGGCTAAATTTGTTAATCTTTCTTAACTACTTCGGTTTCGTGCATTTATACATTTTTGCTTAAGGGAAACTACCGCAATCTTTGTATTTCGTTTTACGGGGAGAGTTGACTCAGGGCATCAACTGATGTCACTGCAGTGCCTTTGGCCTGGAAGTCTTAAGTTCAGGATATCTCATAACAAGTCTTTGACGTAAAATAAATAAAATAAATAAAGTCTCGACGGTAGCAAGATTTTCGACACTGGATAGGTAGCTAGCTCGAGTTCAGTAGCTGACTGGGGGAGAATTCTAGTGGCCGGCTACTCTGATCGGTAATTTTCCGTGGTTTCTCCGAACAAGACCTGGTGAATGCCGGAGCAGTGCCCTAACAAACGGGCCACGGACTGCACGTGGTCTCTCCTTCCTCTTCCTTGTCCTTCCCTCCCCCTCACACACACTTTCGCTCACATGCACTACACTGCCACACATGTCGGGAGACCAGTAGGGCTTGTCCCGGGTATGGTGGTGTTCTGTTGGTGGGAGATAACTAAATGGAAAAAAACCCGCAAGTCAACATTTAGGACGGCACCACAATTCATCATCCAGCGGGAGAAGATTGCCGCCACTTCGCATGATAAAAAAGGTGCACCACACTTATGGGACCAATGACCATACCATTTGACGCGCCCGGAAAAACGAAATAATCTACCAATCTTTGGATGTGCGTTTCCACCCACTGTGTCACCGCACGCGATCTTTTGTTTCGTTTCCTTATCGCATCATCATCCCCTTACTTACTTACTTACACTAACATGCAGTACACTACCACGCATGCCGAGAGGTTAGAACTTGTCCCAGCTGGGGCGGAGCCCCACTGGTGGGAGATACTTGGTTGAGGAAAACTCCGCTAGCCACCGATAGGTCGGCGCCGGATCTCACCGTCCAGCTGAGAAAGATCACCGCCACCTCCCGATGAAAACATGCACTACACTTCCGGGACTAATGACCTAAACAGTTGACGCGCCCGGAATCACTAATTATTCAATCATTGAACATGTATCCGTTTATGTATGAGGTATTCTGATTCTCGCCAAAAAGCAAAGACCTAGCCTTCTCAGTCATCAAATACATTCACCTGAAGACAATTACACTTTATTATTTCCGAATATAAGTAGAAGTTACTGCAAAGCAGTACGATGACTCATAATGAAGATTTCTCACGAAATACATTGCGATTATGTCACAATTAAAAATAGATGCGCATACTTTCTCGCATGATTGGAGTTACGTAATATTGAAATATATAGAAAAATTTGTAGAATGCCAGAAATTGCAATTTTGTAAACTATGTACTAAAAACTCAAATATAACTAGAAAAAGTCAAATTCAACTAATTCAAACGAAGTGCTTACGGCGCGTCTCGTGTATTTTGATAGCCAGGATCAGTCATTTCTAACTTAAATGAAACAACCTTGAACAAAAGTAATTGATACATTATTTGCAGCACATTATACAGAAAAGGATCAATAATATTTCACTTAAGCTTACCTTGGTTATATCGAAATGAGCTAACAATTTCTGAATACAATAATCAGTGATCAAAACTTCTTTAAAAAAAAGAAATGTATTTGTTAGTTCTTCGTTAAGTACGATATTCTATTTCCTTTCGACAGAGTTTAATCTATAGCATACGAGCGGCGACAATGAGAAGCATTCGTATGTAATTTAATGACAGCGTCATCAAACGAAGCGCGGGAATTTTACTGTGTCGATTTTTTTTTTACAATTTTCAAAAAGAGTGCACCGCAAATGAGACCAGCACCACATTATTTAGCGTTCTTTGCTATGTAAGTTAAGAAATTAAGAAAAAAAATTGACTCGTTTCTGAGAAAATAATTGTTTAAAGTTTAAAAATTTCCTTTAACACAAAATTTTATTTTATGGATAATGAGTCATGTCTTAAATGTCTTTCGTGTCATTTTTTAAATGTTCCAGGGACTTTGTGTAAAGTACCAACATATCAGTTTCAAATTCAAGAGGCAGCATCATGAGCCCGGTTGTTTGGGGAATATAAATTTTGGTGAAAATCCTACTTACGGTTTACCGCTAGCGTTTTTTACAGACAGACGGAATCTGACTACGCAAGGTGTTAGAGAAAATAATTTACTTACATATAGCGACAAGATTTATCCACTTTTTCGTTACCAGGGCCCGGTAATCGTTTTTCTGACAAAAATTCGCCGTTTTTTCCGCAGCATTACATTACTTTCTACTGCCTGTATAATCAGAGAATTTGTTGAAGAATTTTGAGTGGGCTGGAAACCTAGGTATTATTACTCGAAATCAATAATACAGAGTTATTGTTCGCTCTATTTTTATTTATTGAGAAAATATTGTTAATTTGTAGTTTGTCTTGGGAAAAATGGCTGCCCAATTAGTATCAGGCACTCTTTAATATTTTTTTAGTTTGAAATTAAAAATTTTATCCGGAAAAAATATTTAAAAATTATCTGGGTAACCGGGAAGGGTTAGGAAAATTTGTTCCGGAAAATGAGTCGCCACTCTATATAATGACTTGCTGGAAGTGATTAAGATTCGGTGATGCGTCCGTTCTTTCCTGCCTGTCCGTCACTCGGCCGCCGCGCCGTTCGTGGTTCTTTTGCTACATTACATGTTAATATAATATACATGTTCCAGTATTAGTTACAGAGGTTGTACCTTTTTCATAGGTTGGTTCAGTGTAGCCAGACGTACGATAATTATCGTACATGTACGATTATTCAGTATGATGTACGATTATCGAACAGATAAAAGTACGATAATGTGACTAATTGAAGCCGCTGATCGGGGAATCTATTCTTGAAACTTTCGCCCTCGTGCGATATGCGATTATTGCATTTTTGAACGTGCGTTTCCACATTAACCGTAGAAAACGGCACTTAAAAAGGATTCACAATGAGAGCCTATGCGAGTTCGCCTCTGTAGAATTCAAATGGTAACACTGTGCGTGCGATTTCATTGTGAATCCGCCGTTACGGTCCCCCCTCCGCTGCGACATGCTGCTGAAATTCTGTTTGAACTAAATCAATGCTTAGCCGAATGGCAGCGAATAATATACATCCTAAAAACAAAACTGAAATACTAGAAGAAGAACTGAGTGATGAGGATTTTTAAAATTAAAGTTGTGTTAATGTTTGTTACGTTGTCATTTTTATATTTTAAGAGATGTCATTATTATATAAGTGACGTCAGAGTTGATTCTAAGTTACTAAAAACACTTCTGTTCAACTGAAACGCCACTATATATTTACTACTAAGATTTCGGCATATTTATTAGTGGAATTTTCAATCAAGTAGAAGTTGTGCGGTATAATCAGTTTGACTCTGTATATGATCGAGTAAATAAAAAAACTTTTATTATTTTGATTTGTTGTATATTATATGTATGCATACATATTAATAAAAGTTAAGGTTATAAGAATCTCTATATCATATTAGTTGTAACCCCGCTGCATTCATTCTCAATTAGAAATATGTCGTTAAAGAAAATAATTTAAGTAATATGTTTGAAAAAATTCATTAAAAAGTACTATAACTTTTACACTATTTTTATTAATGTACGATAATTTGATATTATCGCCGTACGATAGTTGTACGATAATAGATGGCGCAGTACGATATTCACTTGTCAACTATCTGGCAACACTGGCTTGGTTCATTAGAATTTTTCTAACGACGTTTTTTAGCAAACGTTTCGAAGAACTGTGTTAATGTGTTTGTTTACTCCTAAGAGTTTGAGGAAAGTTCCTCGTTGTTTTTGAGGCTGCTTTGAAATAGAAGTTTTCCACTTCAAACAACCGTTTTAAATATCTTTAATATTAAGACTTGTGCGTATGCCATTATACACCCGTTAACTCACATATTTAATTCATCGTTATGCACCGGAACGTTTCCAGATATTTTCAAAACAGCTAAAATTAAGCCGCTCTTCAAAAAAGGCAACAAAAATGAAATTCAAAATTATCGGCCCATTTCTCTTCTATCAGTTTTTTCAAAAATATTAGAGAGACTTTTTTACGTACGAATGGAAACCTTTCTCACTAAACACGACGCGTTTTCAGATTGCCAACATGGATTTAGAAAATCAAAATCAACGGAAACAGCTATATTTTCTTTTCTTAAAGATGTCGCCTCATCATTGGATCAAAACGAGGCACCTATTGGATTATTTTTAGATCTCTCAAAAGCTTTTGACGTCATTGATCATGACATTTTATTTTCAAAATTACCTTCATATGGAATCCGTGGTATTGTTCTAGATTGGTTATGTTCGTACCTTAAACAACGATCTCAGAGAGTTGAAATACCTTACTGGAATAATGGAACATTACGTACGCACCTTTCCGACTCTTTGCCCATTACACGTGGAGTTCCTCAAGGATCAATTTTAGGCCCTATTCTGTTCCTACTTTACGTAAATGATATGCCCTCTACGATTCGAAACGGAAGAACGGTTCTCTTTGCGGATGATACGAACATTCTTTGCAATAAAGAAACCGTAAATAGTACAATATCAGATGTTTCAAATTGGTTCCGAAATAACAAATTAATAGTAAACGAAAAGAAAACGGTTTTAATGCAGTTTTCCATTTCAAATAAACATCTGTGCTGTGCTCTATTGAAGATGAACGGTGTACCATTGACTGATGTTAAGGCAACAAAATTTTTAGGTCTTTCAATTCAGTCAAACCTTAAATGGAACGTCCATTTAAATTAATTGAACGCAAAATTAAGTTCATTATGCTACGCGTTCAGAATTCTTTCAAATTCAGTCAGCCTTCGTACTGCTCGTTGTGTATATTTCGCGAATGTTCATTCCCGCCTGAGATATGGCATAATATTCTGGGGAAATACATCTTATAGCTCCCAGACTTTTAGATTACAAAAACGAATTGTACGAATTATAACCAAATCCCACCCACGTGATTCATGTAAGCCTCTCTTCATTAATCTAGGAATTTTACCATTACCGTGTCTGTTTATTTACGAATCAGTGGTTTTTGTCAAAAATGACTTGCTTAAAGGCGGGAATATATTTTCAGAAAATGCCGATGTCTATAACTATAACACTCGACGTAGAAATCATATTCATCAGGTGACAGTATCAACAGCTAATTACAAAAAATTCACATACAATACATGTACATTATTTTACAACACTTTGCCAGATGACATTAAACGATTAAATTCGATAGAAAAGTTAAAATCCCAAGTGAAATCGTTTCTGCTGCATAACTGTTTCTATACAATTAGAGACTATACTGAGCATCACAAGAAAAGTAACATTAATTTTAACAATGATACATAATGCATTATTTACCATTTGGACTGTATAAATGTGTATAAACAACCTGTAACAAGTATTGTACTACAGCCTCCGGGTCAATGACCCCCATCTCGATCAGGTTTTTTCGTCCAGTTTCCCTTTTAGCGGAATCGGTGGTATAACGGTCAGCGTACCGGACTGTTGTACCCGAGTTTGCGGGTTCAAACCCGATCGAAGCCGTGGATTTTTAAGGGGGAAAAATCCTTCGTACGCCTTCCTTCGGAGGGGAAGTAAAGCCGGCTGTCCCATGTTAGTAGATTTACTGCATGTAAAAGATCCTCAAGCCTAAATGAAGCCTCTGAGCAAAATTGAGATTTCCGCCTGTTTCGTCGCCCAAATAATACCTCCTTTCTCCGCTAGGTGGTGAAAGGAGTGTAACGAAATTTGCGTGGTTAGACGGAAGAGCGGGCCTGATGGCCCGAGTCTCGCCACGTAAAATAAGGCATTAACTAACTAACTAACTGATCCATTGAGCAAATGCTGAGATGGCCCCTTGTTTTGCTTCTGGACATAAATGTAACTTCATTTTCTGTGCACGTCTTCTAGAATTCAGTGGGAAATACAATTATTCAAATTATCGTTTCCATGTTGTCGCGGCAGGAAGTATTATTCCGAAGGACAACATGGATAAGAGCCAAAATTTATTGCTTATTTATCCTTGAAAATAGATTTTATTACATGGGAGTTTTTTTTTCCTGTTTTCAAAATTTAAGTAGTATATGACTTAGTGTAGATATCACAGAATTTTGAAAATGTGCACACAATTCACTTTTCCCCATAACACGTCATACGCAGTTTTAGCTGTTTTTTGACGTAAAATGAATAAATAAAAAATAAATAAATAAAGTCGTTGTTTAAGTGTATTCATGAATTAACAAACATGATCTATGAATAGTTATTCTAGAAATGAATATATACTAGATATTCGAACTCAGAATTATTGCCTCTCCATGTCATTTTCATTTTTTAAAGTGACTGCATTTTTGAATTAAGTACCTCTTTAGTGACAGTTCATTAAAGCCTAGCAGATGAGAACTTTTTTTGTTGGTGGTGCATTGTATGACAAAAATAATTCTCGGACAATTATATCATTATAATCTTTCAATAAAAACTGCAGCACTAATGTTGGAGAAGGAATTATGCTGCAGCACATTTCCTAGAAATGCAAGTTCATTAAGCAACACCACTGTGCACTATTGTATCTAAGTTGAACATAGATCTTAATCTACAACTCGATGAATAAAACTCTTTTAATAATGAATTGATAGTATTATAGTTCGATTTTTAACACAAACATATTATATGGAAGATTTTCTTAGAAAATTGTGACACGTGTAAGCGTCACAATGAAGCAACATGGTATGTCTCATTCCACAAACGGAAAATTTCCATTCGGAAAACGCTCCTGTACGACAGATTGCTTACTCCGAAACGTATGCAGCTGGAAACGCTACAAAACGCAAAACAATGGCTAGTGGGCCAGTCACCTCGTGCGTAGAAGTCAAAGCCACTGTGAATGACTTATGAATCAATAGTTCAATACAACAATGAATCATGCAAACGTTTATTTAAGCGATCCGTTCTATTACAAACTGCGAGTATTTCAAATCGAAGTACACAATCAAACCACAATTTCGATTGTTTGCTACTTCGAATCTGACCTTCGAGATCTTATTAGTTTCGAGTGTAACTTGATGCCATTGACAATATTCTTGTCGAATGAATTTTTATCTACATGTTATATTTCCATGGTTGAGATGTGACTTGACTCATCGCCCACGTCCGGGGATGCGTTCTTCAGTACCGGCAGCATATAAGCGACTCTAGCCACGTGCTCTGGTGTGTCATGTGACTTTTTCTGAACCAATCATCTTGCGAGGATTTGTTTATATTCTTACAGCCAGGGTTCAGCGTTGCCGCTCAAATGACTCCCACGAAGTCGCGGAGGCGATAAGGTTCGGCTTTGCCGAAAGTTATGAACATTATATCAAGACGTGTCATAGCCTGTCAGTAAGATGTATTTTGTTTTGAGATTTAATTTATATGTGATGGAGGTTGTGCGATGTGGGTAGTAATGTGTGGCAACAGAGCATTGAACTGTCAGAGTCGCTTATACGCTGCCGGTACTGTAGTTGAAAGAGACACCTCTACGGCTATTCAAAAGAAGAGATCCTCCCCTTGGGAAGTGGGATATACATACGTATAAAAACGTTTCTTCTTCGGGCTCCAGGAGCGCTGTGATACATGAGTGATTAGCATACGATAAGAGGAAAGCCTGACAGCTCAACTTACTCCGTGGAGAGATTGCGATCGTTTTCGCATCACTTAAATGAGTGCGTTGTTCAAAACTCGATCAAAGTAAATCTCCTTATAACTAACAACTCAAGAATTACACATCTCCCTCAAATGTCAAAGCAAATATTTTATTTAATGAGGGAAATTCGCACATATCGTGCAATTAGTTTTCGACGGCTTACATGGTTATAGATGTAGTCCGTTTGGTTCAATTTATTTTGTGATATTTTATTTGGGGTTTACATTCAGAAAAAATTATGCTAGGGAACTCCCTTCCCTACCCAAAGAGCGGGAATCATTAAGACAGTTAATGTTCGTTTATGCATTTATGTGGGATTGAACTAAATTAATTATTCGAATGAACATTAATAATGTATGATAAAACACTAGGAAACAACACAGAAATTAAGGTACCGTTATCGATAAGCATTTTCTTCCACCTTCAAACTTATGTTTTCCTTTTGTTCTCATGACACTAGAAAATTCACTTTCGCTTCTCCACTGCCCGCTCAAAACTGTCATTTCTGTGATTAGCACTGACAATCTCACAGCTCTAAAATTCTTCATCCTCACATTTGTATTTGGTTTAATAGAATAGTGAAGAAGGGTCCTCACCAAACGTCAGCCTTGGATCTCCATTAGTAGAATTTTGGTCCAGTTTAAAGAGTATCTAGAATTCTTTACTTGTAATTAAACATTGGAGATGTACATGATATAAGATCATTCCTATTCATCTTATAAGCAGCCGAAATAGATAATTATGTGTTAGTTGAGTATTTACTAGCCATGGGTCGTAATTACTGACGAGCACATAATAGTCTTTGCCACGTGAAAAACACAAGCGTGCGCAAGGCGTGGCATCCTGAAACCTTTGAACGGGGTTCACTCGCATTTTATTACCGTCAATACGTTAAACTCATGATTTTCACATTTTTTAACCTGAGCCTTTGGGAAATTGTAATACCGTTGGAGAGGAGGCTTTCAAGCCACTTGGTAACCATGTAAATAGTTTAAAATAAAATAAATTTTATTTATTAATATTGTATAATTAGAAATATGATTTCATTTTTTCCTTGTATGTTTTATTTATTTATCAATGAAATGCCATGTTTAAATAAAAAAGTTCAATGGAAAAGGGGGCCGGAAATGTAGTTGACTTCCCTCTTGTTTTAGGCAACGCAAGCCTATGATAATCCTCAACGTTTTGTCTTTCCGTATTTTTAATATTCTGTTATATTTTCTAAATGTACCCCTATATGAAAGAAATATGAGAAAGAGCGAAAGTGGTGACATCAGAATTGTTACCGCAACTTTTGTACTCTCTCGCGGGCGGACTGGTGAACCAGGGCCACCTGCGGCAGGTGGGGTGGCTGTCCGCTGGGTGGCCTTGGCTGAGTCCTGCTTGTCAACTGCCGCGAAACGATTCAATGTAAAAGTTTAACTTATAAAAGTTGCCACAAGTAGAAAAAGTTCTGTATGAAACTCGATGTAAAGGGTATTAATATACTCGTGTGAAGTTTACAATACTCGCTCGTACCGTAATATCACACTCGATATTAATACCCATCATTACATCATCGTTTCATAATGTACAAATCTATTTTTAAATATTTCAAGGTTGTTTTTTTTTTAACTTTCTCATGTACGAAGTAATATAGAGAAAGCAATGTAATACTGCAAAAAAATCATTGTTGAGATTTTTATGGAAATACCTATTTTGAGAGTTTCTGATTTCAAAACTTCGTTGTCTTTCTTTTTACTTTTTTTCCTTCTTTGCCTTTTTCTCTTCTTTTCCTTTTTCTCTTCTTTTCCTTGCTTTTTTCCTTCTTTGCTTTGCCTTTTCCCTTCTTTTCTTTGCTTTTTTCCTTCCTTCTTTTCTTTCTTCTTTGCTTTTTTCCCTTCTTTTCTTTGCTTTTTTTCCTTCTTTTCTTTACTTTTTTCCCTTCTTTTCTTTGCTTTTTCCCTTCCATTCTTTGCTTTTTTCTTTCATTTCTTTACATAAATATTTAAACAACGATAATTATTCAAATTATCGTTCTCCTTGTCGCGGCAGGAAGTATCACTCCATGAGGAGGAATAAGAACCCAAATTTATTGATTTACCATTGCAAATTGATTTTATTACATTGGAGCAAATATTTTGTTGACAATCCTTGCTTAATACCTTCATTTTGTTTTTGTATTCAAAATTCAAGTAGTATATGGCTTAGGGTAGGGATCACTGAATTTTGAAAACATGCACAGAATTCACTTTTCCCCATAGCACGTCACACACAGTTTTTGTTTTTGACGGAAAATAAAGAAAGAAAAAATATGATTAATGGTATTGTATTGACTTCGGCAGAACCCTTATTACATCGGATATAATAATTACTGCCGAAAGTTTACTTTTTATGCCACTCCATCTTTGGATATAATAATGAGCCCTTTAATCTTCTCTGAACACGAAAGTATACAAAGGCAATCGCATAAGATGTAGTATGTCAATGTATTATTCTATGCATTCATCTCATTTTCTTTTTTCTTTTTTAGCTTGTTACTTGATGATGGAATATGTTTTCCAAAATGGATGTTCTGGAAAAGAAGACGCTATATAGTAACTCTTATGGCATTCTTTGGCTTTTTGAACGTATTTGCATTACGAGTCAATGTGAGCGTGGGGGTTACCGCTATGGTATCCAACCGTTCAGGTCCCAACGGAACCATTGTAAGACAATGTTATATTTATTACTTTTTTTTACAATGTTGTATAATTGGTGACTACACTATGTTCCTTTCAAACTTTTGTAGGAACCTGAATTCAACTGGGACTCAAAAATGCAAGGATTAGCACTAGGTGCTTATTTCTATGGATATATTACTACTCAAATTTTAGGAGGTTGGTTGGCAGCTCGTGTGGGAGGTCATCGATTGTTTGGATTTGGAGTTGGAATTACTGCCACTCTTACTTTATTGACACCTTTTCTTGCCAGAATTAGCATATATTTATTTGTTGCCATCCGAATTATTGAAGGTATTTTTGAAGTAAGTTGGTGTTATAATCATCAGTTATGTTTTGTTGTTGAAATATTTGTTTTCTTGTATTTTTTATTGTGTACCGTGGTTTTAATATAGATACTATATGTCGTACAAAGTAATCTGGTATGTGTACGCACGTCGTTATTGGCGAAAAAAGCCGAGATAAGTTCCTTCATTCAGTGCGTGATGACGCTGAAGCCGGTGTGTCCGATTATACTGCGATTTTTTCAAAGATGCCTGTCATTTCGTCAGCTGTTACGGTGCCATCCAATCGGGACGTTATCGTCACTACAGTGACGTTCAACCTTCCGACTGGATGACACTGAAACAGCTGTTTTACTTCAGAGGCAGCTATGAAAAAATTGCAGTATATACGGCGATTTTTACAAAGCTGCCTGTGAAGTAAATTAGCTGTTTCGGTGTCATCCAATCGGAAGGTTGAACGCCGCCATATGACATCACTGTAGTGACGTTAGGGTCCCGATTCGATGGCACCGTAACAACTGATGAAATGTCACTAACACCAAAGTAAAAGCCACAGTATAGCTGCCAATGTTTTTCGTACATACCTCCACCATGCATCCAAAACCGGGGATGAGTCTCCTTTTTAAAGCTTCATTGTCGTTACTAGTGGTTATACTCTTATTGAAAAGTACGGCGAATCGACAGCGATCAGCTGGGACGCTGTTGTGCATTCTGGAGCTTCGCTAAAACTTAATTTTTGATATTGAATCTCCCCTTACGTTTTAATTGGAGTAGAGACCTTTCCCGGTCCACCATTCAGGGCAAACAAGGTGTCATTCGGTCAAGGGCGGATCCAGCCGATCATTTGAGAGAAGGGGCATAATAGATTTTTATTAAATAATAAACATATATATTTATATTGTATATTATTTTTGTAGTGTACATATAAATAATTATATTCATCTAACATAAATATTTAAATCAATTTCTCCAAATGAAGGAAGATAACAAGCGAAAACTCTAGGCCTTTTGAGGGGCTATGGCCCTCATCGCCTCCCCCACCCTCCTGGATCTGCCTCTGCATTTGATGTGCTTAGGTGTGCAGTTGGAGAAATGACCATTTTCTTGAATCCTTCCACAATATTCTAAAAGAGTGCTTGAAACAACATGTCATTTTTTGGAGGTGGGGAGTGTATCTGAAACGGGGGACGGGGGGAGGCTAAGAGACCTAATGAAGTGATCAATTGATTATTTAATTCCTCTTAACAAACTCAATTTTAAGCCGGAACCTTCTACAGTATTCTAGAAAAAACTGGTTTTGGGGGATTTCAAAGCACCTAGTTGTGAAACATTGGTAATTACTTTTTGGCCTGCAGATATTAATAGCCTTTTCCATATAAAATGAATAGTATCAACTTGTTTAATGATTGACAATTATTAAACCTAAACATAATTTTTTAAAGTATTTCTTGAAATATTCTTTTATGTATTTTCCTGTACCTAAGAATGGATGAGTCGGCCAACTGTGTTATGTTTAACATTTCTTTTTATTATGAACTTGCTTAGCCAAAAAAAATTTAACATGGAAATATTCACTGAGGACACTGTGCCAAACTAGTTTTTTGAGAAATGATCATATTTGTGAGTCAGATTATTATCAGTCACTGAAATAATTTTATATTTTCAATGTTTGAAGACATGACATATCTAATGAAATTTCTTTTCAGTTTTTACTTTAAATGAAAAGTAGCTTTCAAATTTCCCTGAAAATAAAAAATTGCAGAATTCATTGTTTTGAATTATCAAATACTTCTTGAATGTAGTAGGAATTTGTGCTGTGGTGAAGTAAGATTTTGGCTAAGGGGAGGCAAAATGATTGTCGTGGAGGGTGTAGCAAGAGGTTTGAACATAGTCCTACTATGTAATTTAATTTATACATCAAATATTTTCAATAAGAGTGAAATTTATATTTTCAATGACAATGTAATTTATATTTCCTAAAAAGATTACTTTATAGATATATTTTTGAAGTTTATTTGATATTTTGAACTTCATACCTAATTTTTAGATTCAGGGAGGAAGTGCCCAAATTTGCCATTTTCTAGCAACACTTATGAACACATCTATTTCATTCATATTATAGTTTTTTTTCTTGTGAAAATAAAATTGAGTTTAATTTTCTGGGAGTAGGGTACTAGGTATTTGTTGCCCTGTTTGAAAAGAAGCAAAGTTTTTGCTGCAATTAAAAAAATGTTCAACAGTGTTTATCATTTTAACATTCAAAATAGTTATTTCTGATAATAATGTTTACTCTGAAAGGGAGTGTCATATCCCAGCATGCATGATGTTTGGGCTCACTGGACTCCACCGTTGGAACGCAGCCGTCTGACAACTATTGCATATTCTGGCAGTTACATAGGCATTGTAATTGCTATGACTGGATCTGGAATCCTTGCAGCTAATGTTGGTTGGCCATCAGTATTTTATGTATTTGGTAGGTATAATTTTTATTTTGTCTTAACATGATCTATTAAAGGGTTATTATATTCATATGATTCTTCAGGTGCAATTGGAGTTGTTTGGTATATTGGATGGTTGATGCTAGTCAATAGAGGACCCATGGAGGATAAATATATTGATCCAAGAGAGTTGAAGTATTTATTGTCTCATTTGGGACCTCAGAAGAAGGTAATTTTATCCTTATTATTACCTGACAGTTTTCTGCATGTGTATTTTACAATATTAGTTATATTTAATTTTTGAATAGAACCTACATTACTAAAGTTGATAGAGATATTGAGAAATATTAGTAAAGATTTCCATGAACAATTTCTCTTGGAGAAAGTATCATTAATGTTCACAGAAATGAGTAATATATTTCTTCATTAAAATACATTTTTTTGTAGTTGTATAAATAGCTGGAATATAGCTTGAAATAAAAATTACTTTGTCTTTTATGAATTTCACATTTTGTCTCATTAATCTCCAGTAATTAAAAACTTGATTATTGGATTTTATAAAATAAGTGAGAAGTTACGATTTGTTTTATTTATAGGTCACTAAACATCCATGGGGTCATTTCTTCCGCTCACCTGCAGTGTGGGCTATAATTGTAGCTAATTTTTCTCTGAATTGGGGATTCTATACCCTTATGACTCAGTTACCTATGTTCATGAAAGGTATGAAAAATAAAAATTAATAATTAAGTATATTCAATTTTTAAATACAGATATTTGAATGAAATTAATATGCAGATACTTATTTAATATGCTTTAGGTTATCTTAAAGTATGCCATTAAGTAAATCCATGGTAGAGTATTTATTAATTTATTTGCATATTTTAAACGATGTAAAACATCTTGTGTAATGTGATAGATTTTTTAAATATGAAATATTATTGCTGTTGGGTAATATAAATGTTGACTTTCTGGTCAAAACTGTAAAAATAATTTAATTTACAGATACACTAGGTTTTGACTTAGAGCAAGCTGGATTTCTATCAGCCCTGCCTTATTTGATTGTGGCAATTACTATGCAAATTTCTGGACAAATTGCTGATTGGATTTTGATAAAAAATATTCTTACCACAACACAGGTAAAATTTAAAATATCTTGAAGAGGAATATTTTTTAAGAAACTGAAAACAACATTGACATATTTATTTTATATAGGTTCGAAAATTGTTCTGTTGCTTCGCTTTTATGAGTCAGTCCTTTTTCATGCTGTTGACTGCATTTGTGAAATCACCTGCTAGTGCTGTTGCTTGTTTGTCTTTTGCTGTTGGTATGGGTTCATTTGCAGAATCTGGATTTTTGTAAGTAAACTGTACACAATTTTGTAGCCCTTCTTAATCTATAATTAATTGAACCATTTACTTTGAAGTGAATCATTTGGATCATTTTTTTATTTTTTAATCATTTGTTTTCAGTGTAAATCATTTGGATTTGGCTCCACAACATGCAAGTGTTCTGATGGGAATTGGCAATACAGCTGGTACTCTCCCTGGCATTATAAGTCCAACTCTTACTGGATATATTGTTACAAACAAGGTTAGTATGAATGATTAAGACTGTTGGAATTTTGAACTTATATCATTCTCTTTTCTTTCTTTTTCCTCTTTTACCTTTCTTTTATTCTTTCTTACACAGCAGTAGAATTTCTTTAATGTGTTGTAAGTGGTAACTGATACTACTTATTTTTGCGTTTATTCTCTGATATAAACTTGATTTCTAGATTTATTTCATCTATGAAACTGTTTTATTAATGTATTACCATTGTTTAAATTGATAAAACTCTTTCATTACACAGTATTGAAATATTTATCTATCAATGTTAACTATCATAATTTTTTTTACCTCATCTTTATATTGCAGACGCCAGAGGAGTGGAGAATTGTTTTTTACATAGCAAGTGGTGTTTATTTTGGTGGTGCAATTTTCTACAGTATTTTTGCCTCTGGTGAGAGACAAAAGTGGGCAGAGGAGGTGGATGAGGAAAGAGAAGAAGAGAAATATACAGAAGAGTCATATATTAACGTAGTGTCAAAGAGAGGACATTCATACACTAATACAGCATATGTTGTAGATTGATAACTATTTTCTTTAGTTATTTCCTGTTTTAGAAAGATCTTGATTTCATTTTTATACACACTTTTTAGCTGTGTATTAAAATGAGAGTTAGAAATAAGATACGTCACTGTTAAAAAACGTCCTTTTTGTTGTGTTTTCTTGTTTTGAGGACTTTTAAGTACCTAAGGAACTTCTGTTAACAATAAGAGAGAAAAGTTGTCTTTTGCACTGATGAATTGATGATGTAATAATATATTGAAAACAAATTTATTTATTTTAATTAATTTGGAAACTATTTATTTGAAATTTATTTATTCTTTTACAAAGAAATCCCTTCAATTGTATTATTCAAATTTAGCCTCTTTGTGAAAAATAATGCTTCTTTATGTATTCATTATAAAGTTTTGGTGAATAATATAAAATCCCTGCGATTGAAGAATAAAAATTAAAGTGGCAATTTATTCAAGGTTGGAGTGAAGTGAATTTTTCAGAAAGTGACGACTTGAGATCATAAGTAATATATTCTGTACTTTGTTATTTGTTTAGTGTACAGTATTGTGTTCATGAAATGTTTTTTTAATAATATTTTTATACAAAGTATAATGTTTTTTTACTGGCTCCCAACCAATTGTTACTGAACCCAAGAAAATTGTTCATGAAAAATGCATCGTGAATTTTGTATGTCTCATTAAAATCTTAATTTTGTAAATTATTATACCTTCATGAAATCTTATGAAGTGAACCTGGCAAATTGACAATTTTAAAAACCTGTGAAAGAAATATAAGCTTGTTCTTGGGACAGCATAAAATATCTATTGTAATTATTATGACTTTTGTGGTAACCTAATAATATTTTACTCTTATTTAGTTTACTATTGATTCAATGAAGTTGGGTAAAGGCAGCATTCAGTATTAGTTGTCTGGGTCCCCCAAGCCCTTGGGTCCCTCTCTCTGATGGACCTTTGTACTCTAATTGAACATTCAGAACCTTACACTGAATGAGATGCTGCAAACGACTTTAATATTACTAATATTAAATTGTTTGCTGAGAAAAAAACTTATACATAAATTCAAATTATTGGTACAAATGTTTCTTTTGTATATAATGGAGACAAAATGGTCACTTACATGCTATTAATTCACTTTGATGTTCACAACTATGTTATCAATTAATCAAATCTATTTTATACTGTATATTAAATTCCATTTTGAATTGTGAATGGAAAAGTGTAAAATCAGATTGAAATTTTGTGTCTTCAGAACATATTTGAAGAGTTTTGGTTCACCCTCCCCTTTTCCTTCAATCCACCTCTGAACTCGGGCCTGTATGAGTAACCAGTCTTCAATTGGATTTTACTCAGTATTAATTGTGTTTTTACTGTTGTTAGTTTAAAAGCAGCACTAATAGTTGTTTGTTAAATTGATGTTTATCCTTCTAATATTAGACTGTTGATGTCTTGAAACAATAATGTACCATCTTTTCTTTAAAGAGTTCCAGATATCATGAAAGCCTGACCAAAGCTTAAAAATATTATCCTTATCTAGTATTAGACATGTGTCCATCGGTCCGTGCATCCGCCCTTCACTTACAGTTAGACCCCCTTCCTGTCCACCAATCGAGACAAATGAGTCTCCTAGAAGGACACTGATGTTTTGTTTTCGAATTCATTCAGAAGATTGTAAGACATTTCTTCAAAAACATGCGTTTTAGCACGGACCATGTGCCCCAACGCCATCGCCTCGGTTGACGTTACAAGTAGCTGTGATGACAGCTAAATGTGACACCAATGAGGCTGCCTACAGTGTCCAGGCGACGCCGCTGTTTACAGTATCCAGTGCAGGGCTTGGATCACTCGGAAGGTAAATCTGTAAGAATGTAATACTCGTATGTTTTAGAATAGGGGCTTGAAAATGTATAAGTTTTCTTTAATAAGCCGCCTGATAATACATTGAGGGGGTCAAATGGCTGACTTGGGCCTGGCGGAGGTTTATCTATGCTCACAAGAAAACAACTAAAACATTAAACACCACTAAAAATTATTTTTGTGAAGTAAAGTTCTAAAATTCCGTTTTATGAAATCCCTTTTAAAAATAAAAAAAGAAAGACAATCAATTCTTTGATATAACTTGAACTAATTAATGCGAAACAAATGAAATTGCGCGAAAAGTAAAGCGCGTTTTACAGTAGCGAACAGTTTGTGTGTGTTACAACAGTATTCTGAAAAATCGACGATGTACTATCATTCAAGTTAGCACTCGATCTCTTTCCCTCTCCGTTCCGTCATTCAAGTCAGCATTCGACCTCCCTCCCACACATCATTGCATCCGTTTCGCGGTGACTAACACGACTACTAGACTAACATTTTTCGGAATAGTTGTTAAAAAATCGCGTCGCCAGCGCCAATTGCCTACCCGTGATTAGTGGGGTACAGTTAGTTGCCTCATATCAGTGACCTGTGAAAATTTCCTGTTTCCGGGCGCGTCAGTTGCTAAGTTCATTAGTCCTGTAAGTGAAGTGCATTTTTTCATTACGGGAGGTGAGTGTGATCTTTCCCCATTGCTGATGAGACCCGGTGCCGACGTACACATTGGTTTGCGGAGTTTTCTTCAACCAGGTTTCATCCAACCTCTTTTCCAAGCAGGGCACAGCCCCAACTGGGACAAGCTCTAAGATCCTGACTGGTCTCTCTATATATAAGTCTGTATATAAGATCCCTATATGAGTTGTAGTGTGTGTGTGTGTGTGTGTGTGTGTGTGTGTGTGTGTGAGAGAGAGAGAGAGAGAGAGAGAGAGAGAGAGAGAGAGAGAGAGAGAGAGAGAGAAAGTACGTAAGTAAGTAAGTAAAGTAAGTAAGGGGTGAGGATAGGACAAGAGGCAGTAAAGATTGAGCGCGATCCATGGCCCGTTTAGGGTACTGCTTCGGCTTTTGCCTGGTGTAGATCGAAAAAACTACCAGAGAAGCAGGCCGCTAGATTGGTTGGTTGGTGATTCCGGGCGCGTCAACAGCTTAGGTCATTTTTAGTTAGTGTAGTGCATGTTTTTCCCTCGGGAGATAGCGGTGATCTTCCCCCGCTGGATTGCGAGATCCGCCGCCGGCCTACCGTCGGCTAGCGGGGTTTCCCCCTAACCAGGACTCTCCCACTAGCTGAGCACCGCCCCAGCCGCGAGAAGCTCTAAGCTCCCAACCGGTCTCCTGGCATAAGTGGTAGTGTTGTGCATGTTAGTGTGTGTGTGTGTGTGTGTGTGTGTGTGTGTAAGGGGAGATGATAGGACAAGGAAGAGGAAAGAAAGATCGCGTGCGGTCCGTGGCCCATTTGTTAGGGTACTGCTCCGGTATTCGCTTGGTGTTGATCGGAGAAACCACGGAAAACTATCGATCAGAGCAGCCGGCCGCTAGAACTCTCCTCCAGACTGCGGCTGAATCGACTTAGCTGTAGAGCTAGTGACGAAAATCCTGCCACCGTCGGCGCTCGAACCCTACGACCTCCCAGTCATAGGCACTGCAGTGACATTAGTCGATGCCCTGGGCCACCTCAGCTGGTAGGGAGCTCAGGTCTTTAAACGTCTGGCGTTGGTTGACTATCCCGCGTAATGTTCGGTCGTTTGGATTTTTCTTATCACCATTAAAACATTAGGGGAAGGCCGCCAACAAATTTCATTAGTAGATAAGTTTCTCAGTGAAACATTGAAATTTGGAACTCACTTTTAACTTGAAAAACTGTTTTGGACGTAGTATCATTTTTCAGTGCAAGAACTAGACAACAGTAATGGTCGTCACAGAGTTTATCGATATCTTACCCCAATAATCAACTAGAAAATAATAAATAAATTAGTAAAAGTCTACAAAAATTAAATGAGTAAAACATTTCTTCAGAAACCAATACTTATTTAAAAAATTAATTGAAACAGTTCAAGTAAACAGAATTATATTAAAAATTAAATGTTCTTCGATGAAGGTAAATACATGAATAGTTTTGATTATTTTACATTTTTCATCAATTGAAACCAATACTTATAATACAAACTGAAATTGAAAACAATATTTTTTTGAAACAATCCTATCTTTTAGGCCTTTGTGTCCATCATTCTGCCTGCTACGATTGCTTAATGTGAGAAAATCGTATTTATTGTTCATGCTTCTCTAACGAATCTGAAGAGGCAGGAATGATGAGACGGTACTCCCCTCTTCTTATGCTCATGGCAGTCCTTATGTTACCGTTTGTTTTGCCAAAATATTGCATAAGCGATTTTTTGTTTATATTATTTTTATTTATTAGGTAAAACTACTTCACGTCAAATCGTCAAGTGACATCACACAAACATATCGACACTCTCTATTGGATTCATAATATTGATACATAAAACCCAGAAAAAGATTGTTTCAATTTTCGATATATCAACAGGAAACAGACGTGCGTGGCCCAGCAGGCATCTACATTTCTGAGCCCTCTTTAATGTTAAACTTTTTATTTACTTGTAACATTTTCCTAGCAATCGAAATAGCAAAGAATATGAAATATTAATTGTAATAATACAATTAATAAATATGATGGATTTATTTAACTATTTACACAGTCAGTCTTAGAGCCTCTTCCCCAAATGTATAACAATTTTTCAAATAATCAGGTTACAAAACAGAAAACCAAAGAGTACACACTTATAAAGAAATAAAATGTTTTATTAAGGCTACGGGCCCCTTTGAACATTTTCAGGGAAGCTACGACCCCCCCTTCTCAGCGCCCGTCTATGGTAGGAAAATATCGATGAATAGATATTTCATGCACAATCCTACTGATCAGAAATACGGTTATGTACACAGAAGGATCCACGTATTTGTATCAGGGCCGCGAAGCGTCTCTTACTTGTCTTGAGAAGAGATTACATCGACGCGTGCGAGATATGAGAGAGTCAATAAAACAACCTTCTGTGCTAGTTGGGAAGTCTTTGTTTATCACTCATAAATTGAGAAAATTATGCTGCTATCAATTAGCAAAATTGCAGATGATCTAAAAAGATTTCCTATCGGTTAGATAGAATATCGTTTTCGAGATAGTCCCTCATTCAAGAGCGGGAATTTCACTTCTGATATTCTGTCTCCTTGTGTCAGCAGTTTTCTGACTTGAAATTTCATTCCATGTGACAGATTTTTGTCATTTTATCAAATTCTAATGTACTTTAAAATAAAACCGTTCGGTTAGTGAGTATTCGAGGTATGTCGACTATATTCCGTTATTTTAGATTCCAGATTTCTAACAAATGAAAAAGCTCGTCAAATAGGTGTTAGACTGTTACGAATGTTTGAGAAGAAAACGAACGTTATGAGTAGAGATTGACTGGATGAACTACTTGTGTGCAAAATGTCCTAAACGAAAATACATGTAGTACATGAAGTGAGCATTGTGATTTGGGAGACGTATAGAATGACAACTTATTTCAATATTCTCTCTTAAAAGTATGAATCAGTCTGTTTAACTGTTATTCTTCTAACTTACTTTTCCGCTTCTTATACTAGTTTCCAATATGCACAGAAAATCATACTTGTGTCTTGTCTTTTCATACTTAACTTGAAAACGAATGCAACTGGTCGAGAGGCTTCTAGGACCGCTATCCTACCCCAAAAGTTGAATTCTGAACACAGATGAAAATGGTCGTTTTTGGCAAGAATTGATATATTCGCCAAATATATGCTAAATGAAGCACACATTCTTATTTTAACAACGCCGCGCTGGCAACAAGGTAATGCAACAACGCTGCAAGCGAGCTGTATAGACTGCTGCCATTGCCTCCGTCACCGCCGCTGGGTAGTATTATTCTATTTTTCTAAGGTGAAAATACGTAAAATTTCATTGTCGAATTTGTGTTGATATAAATCACAATATTATAATATGTTTTACAATCAATTCTGTGTTAGAACAAAGCGGGCTTATAAATTTAGTACAGATCCGATTTTCAACACCTCAAAAAATTAAAAACTGCTAAGTCAAATCTTACTTCAATTTTGATGAAGGGAGATTTTATATAAAAAGCTGAAATATTACGCTGCAATGTAAATGCATATTACGTAAGCGTTAGAAATATTGGGAAAAAGCACCACTAGTTGTCAAGGCACATACAGTCAGTGTGCTTCAGGCTATAGCTAGCCGATTGCATGGTGCAAGCCAGATTAATCAGTTTTTGTGTGGATAGCAACATATAGTTAAAAAACGGATACGTAATCACATCTAAGTAGTTATGAGGTATTGTAAAACATTCAATTCAGAGGTCTACATCAGATTATAAGTTGACATTTTCTCTTTCGATTCATTCTTCGCTTTGTGTACAAGAGGTGATCAATCAAGAAGATATCGTTTAAAAACTGATGTAAGTCATAATGTTGAAGTGTTGCGACCAAGCATTGTTTGCAGAAATAGTCGGAAATGTACTGCAAGACGTTCAATGTAAAATTCAGCACATCGAACTGTTTTAAATCACTATTTTTAACTTACCATCCAAATATTTTGTTGTTGAACAATTTGTTTTCATAAGATAATCACAAATTCCGCGTATCAGTTGCGTAATCGGTAGCAATGTCGGAGTGCGAAAATAGTGCACCGCTCCGCACAAGGCAAAAATATTTACGCGTCTGCAATTATTCTAAATCGAGACATGCGTGGCCTTTACTGATCGCTTCCTGCTCAATCTCGTGTCGCATAACATTTGCGCGGACTTTGGCCTTTAACCTCTATCACTGCGGAAGAGTTCGCTGGGTGAGTTACTGAACCATGTGGACGTAGGTCGTGGCCTCACCTCCCGAAGTATGAAATGACTTTGCCTGCTCCTGGCGGTGGTGAGGGTGATAGCAGCAGCGATGGCGATGGCGGTGGTCGTGGGTGCGTTGGTAATGGTGGAGGCTGATTGATTGTTAGTTGGTTGGTTGGTAGGTTAGTGGTTCCGGGCGCGTCAACAGCTTGGATCATTAGTCCCGTAAGTGTAGTACATGTATTTCCTCGGGAGATAGCGGTGATCTTCCCCCGCTGGATGGCGAAATCCGGCGCCGACCTACCGTCGGCTAGCGAGATTTCCCCTTAACCAGGACTCTCCCACTAGCGGGGCACCGCCCCAGCGGGGAGAAGCTCTAAACTCCCGACAGGTCTCCCGTAATATGTGGTAATGTAGTGCATGTTAGTGTGTTTGTATGTGTGTATGTAAGGGGAGATGATAGCACAAGGAAGAAGAAGGAAAGATCGCGCGCGGTCCATCGCCCGTTTTTAGGGTACAGCTTCGGCATTCGCCTAGTGTTGATCGGAGAAACCATGGAAAACTATCGATCAGAGCAGCCGGCCGCTAGAATTCTCTTCCAGACAGCGACTGAATTCGATCTAGCTGAAAAGCTAGTGTCGAAAATCCTGCCGCCGTCAGGACTCGAACCTAGGACCTCCCGGTCAGAGGCACTGCAATGACATCAGTTGATGCACTGAGCAACCGCTTGATTGTTAGTGATTCCGGGCGCGTCAACTAGGGAGGCAATTATTCCCATAAGTGTAGTGCATGTTTTTTTATCTTGAGGTGGCGGTGATCTCCCACTGGATGGCGAGATCCGGCGCCGACCTACCATCAACAGGCAGGGTTTTCCTCAACCAGGTGTGTCCCACCAGCGGGACACCGCCCCAGCCAGGATAAGCTCCCAACCGGTCTCCCGGCGTATGTGGTAGTGTAGTGCAGGTTAGTGTAAGTGTATGTGTAAGAGGTAAGGATAGGACAAGGAAGAGAAAGGAGAGATCGCGCGCGACCCGTGACCGTTTGTTAGGGTACAGCTCCGGCATTCGCGTGGTGTTGATGGGAGAAACCACGGGAAACTACCAATCAGAACAGCCAGTCGCTAATTTCTCCTCCAGTGAGTGAATTCGACCTAGCTGACAAGCTAGCGTCGCAAAATCCTGCCGCGCCGTCGGGACTCAATCTAGGACCTCCCAGTGAGAGGCACTGCAGTGACATCAATTGATGCGGTGAAATTTTGTTCTTGGCCGACAAGAGCGTGACGATGTGACTTCAGTCTATAAATCATTAGTCATTCGCCATTGTGGCTTATTTCAGAACTGATAAATTCTCGAAAGTGATTGATGTGCAGAAACATTGAATGCGATGAGCATCGAAATGAGAAAAAGAAATATATTCCGATATCAAGTTTCTGTTTATTTTAGTTAATCGCTTAACAGTGGCAAAAAATGAATTCACTTCCCATTTACACTCTATAAGATAGTATTGTAAATAACTAACCAAGGGTCCTTCACTTCTTTTTGCGAAAAAAAATTGACAGAGTTTCATAAAAGAAGGCCCGTAAAATATTGTGAACCCTCCGATATTTTAGTTTAGGATGTTAACACTTTTCAAGTTAAAGCTTCCCACGGGGAAAAAATATTGCAGTACTGCACTTCCAGTACTGATGATATCTAAATACGGCCCATTGCTTCTGACAAGTGACTAAATGGTTTTTGTTTTGATCGATGCTCAACAAAATTGAAGAAGAGTAAAAGGTATTGCTCTTCAAGTTAGTTATATTTATGTACTTCATTTCTTTATGTAGCTAACAAAAAACCAACTTTCAACTCTGATAATGAAAAGATAACTACAGAAGTTACAATACTATTTTCACATTTCAGTTTTTTCATTTCGTCATCATTAAGAAGGTAAAACTTCAACCTGAGGATTGAAAATGTAATTGATATTTCTGAAATGTGCATGTCATTCAACATGGGCATTATGGAAAGAGTTAATGTGAAAGTTCATACCCAACAAAGATTAATTGACATAAGGTGATGGCGTTATTGATATACCTAAAGAAGAACCCAAAAACTATTAGGAATCGACAATTTATATGACATGTAAATTCAAATAAGAATAAATAATGCCTGTGAGAATTGGCTTCAATATTTTTACGTATTACCAACTAAAAAAAATTTAGTTTATGGGAAACGGTGGCTCCTATCCATTGAGGTCTCTAGGCATGTGATTCACCTGCTTATGCATTAACCCTTTTTTGTGTGTGTGTGTGTGTGTGTGTGTGTGTGTGTGTGTGTGTGTGTGTGTGTGTGTGTGTGTGTGTGTGTGTGTGTGTGTGTGTGTGTGTGTGTATATAAGAGCTCGCTCGTGGCACATAGCAAAGACGCCTTTCACCACTGAGGTCCGGGTTCGATTCCCATCGAATCACATGTGAAATTTGTTTCAACAAAACGAGATTGGTTGCTTCACAAGGGGTAGTCCAACCCCTGTGAGTGTCCTAAACCCTACTCTTATCCTTATTCCTTCCCAATTCTGGCCGCTGGGTAGTGACGCAGGAGGCGCGTACGCGGAGATGTTACCTGGCGGTTCTCTTGACAACTGTCTGCGACGTGACGTGACATGACATAAAGTTAATGGAGAATTACTCCCCAAGCGCGCAAGTTAGTGGGTGATTACTCCCCAGCGCAAAGCGCTCAACGCCCCTTAAGGGGTTTGGAGATGCGTTGCGTCAATTTGTAGACTCAACAAATTTAAAAAAATCCACCTTTTCTGCCTCATTGCACCAGTAAGCACAGCCAGTGCCCTACCTCCTCCTGCACGAACCTACTACTCGCGCAACTTTTCTTGAACGATGGATTGAAGAATTGCGGGCGGCGTGGGGGTATTAGTTACAAAGTCGGCCTCTAGAGTATTTACAGTAATGCCAACCTCTGGAAAATCAAAGTCAAACCTGCTATGTGTGCGGCCAGGTCATCCCTGTGGGTAGGCAACAGCAGGGACACTAGATACGAGGTGCCTCCCTTGAAGGACCCCATTTCTTTAGATAATGGTAACAAAACTGAACTGATGTTCTCGACTATGAAAGCAACTATCTTCTGTTTCGCGCCAACGAAGTTTTAATGCGTGGCATGTTGTCATTATTGCTCGCTGCGAGCCTTTGCCTTTAACTGTTTATTGCTCAAGGGAGGGTGAAGAAAGGTCATCGTTCAAGAAAAGGTGCGCGAGTAGTGCAGATGTACTTGTATATGGAGCCATCCCTGCGCATGTGCTGGTGTGTGGGGGCAACCTTATGAACACGATTACTCCTGGTCAGCGTTGCCTATCCGCCAAAAACAGTTACGAATTGCACTGACAAATAAATGAATTGAAACTTTGGCAAAAAATGTAAACATATTCTGAAATATACAAGCTAATGTGTTATGAATGAGAACGTAATTTTCTTTCTTAAAATATTAAATGTATACGAATGATTTTGTAATATTAATTTCATGACGGGTTTTGGGAAACTTGCATGCAATTTCAGGTTATTCGCATGCGCATGAAGATTATGAAGACTTGTTGTAGACGTTGTAAGCTGATAGAATTAGTTGCGAGAACTGGCAACCACTTTCTTATTATTTCTTATAACAATTTCCTATTTTCTTATAATATTTTCAAAGACTAAACAATATCACAATATTTTTCTGCTAATATAATAAATTAAGTTAACTTACCTAGCTGTAGTGTAAAAAATATTAATAATTGTATTTGAGTACCAGCTTTACAGCATGGCATGTTATCAGGATTTACATATCATTTCATGCTTTTCCGTAAGATGTTTGGTGTATTTGTGAGTTATTTTTATCGTCTTCCTGTAAATCTGAATAATTAGTACCCCACACACTAGATAATTCCTAAGTGACAGGATAAATGTAAAAGCATTACACAGCAAGGCGTTACTATAAATTGCTAAGTAGTAGAAATAATGCTAACAATTAGTAGAAAATTGTTATGTAGTTGATAATAATTCCATTTAAAGGATGTCATTATTTTTTAAAGTACGAAATTATTTTGTTTTTAAGTACGAAATTATTTCCATATATTCTTTATCAAGTAGCGAATACAAAACCTACAAAATAGCTTACGTCAAGAAGCGGTACGTTTAAGCACAAATGCTCTGGAATAAGGATAACAAAAGGAAGAGTGTAATGCTCAGAAGGGCGTGATCTATGAAGAAACTTTTACTTTTTCATAATTGATACTACCTGTTCAAGTGGTACGTTCCATTTATTATTATTATTATTATTATTATTATTATTATTATTATTATTATTATTATTATTATTATTATAGAACAATCCGTCCGTCAATCTTACTGTATCTCTGTCTGTTCGTGTGTGATCAAACTATTAAGACGATTTTCTTCAAAATAGATATTCCCCAATAGATCTGTACGAACTCAAGACCCTGCGAATGTGAAACGGATATTTTTGTTTTTGAGAGTACTTTACACGAAGCTTTAACATTTTCAAAATTTTATCTACAATGGCTCAAACTTTTTTGACTAAACTTTCCCGAGAGTAGGACAAAGAACGCTTAAAAATGCCGCAGGTCTCATTTGCATTGAACTCTGAAGTTTGGATAATTGCAAAACTTGAAAATTTTTTCGAAGGCTTCTTATAACTACATTAGTAAAGATAGAGATTTTTCCTGAATAAAACCTTTCTTCAAAGAAAAATCATATTATCAAAAACGGTCTCAAATTATTTATTTAATTTGAGGTTCGAATAGAGCAAAACACGCGTATAAAAGTCGCGCCGATCCCATTTTAGGTGACCTCTCTGAATTTTCGAAAATAGCAAAAGTTAAAAATAGTGGGAGAAATGATGTGATGTTACAGTACTGCTAGTTTGTACACTATTGAAATAAAGATTGTCGCAATAACTTTTCCAAAGATTATTCTTAAAAAATTACGTATAAAATTACTTAAAAAATATTTATCTGGAACTCAATTTTTTTAATAGGGGCAAATAAAGACCTAGTGCATGGATTTAGTTTAATTTTCACCTGAAAAGAAGGAATGTTATGAATATATAAAAATGTTCTTTATTTTGAAAGATATTTATGCTTATAATTTTGCAAGAATGCTACATAACTACATGATCACATGCGATGGTCCATCATTTTTAACAGGAACATGCCCATTATAATATGACCAGACTACAGACTCAGTAGAAAGCGAAGTTTTGAAATTTGACAGTCATAGAACGTTACAGATAATACGTTACAATAAAAAACATATAATCATTTATTAAAATTTGAATACGACCAGGTATTACTATTTAACATAGCGATCTAAAAGTTAATTTCAAAGAATGCAATCATATTAGAACTAAAAAGGATTATAATTTTACTTTTACAATACGATAGTATAAAAAAATTGTTTTTGCTTTCTGAAATAAATATAAACTTGAATGTTGTAGAAGATTGATTGTGTCTGAAATAAACGCATTATTTCATATAAACAAGACTTTAAAAATATGCACCAGGTCCACCTGCAAACTTGTGTGTGTGTATGCTCTCGTATCCTCTTTCTTCTAATTCCGGCATCTCTGATAACTGTTTCGATGCACTTGGGTAGGTCCGTGTCAATTTGTTTGTTTGCTTGTTAACAGTAGGGCTTTTGCTTCAATGTCAGCTGCAAAAGCAAGCTGCAGCTGCGTCCGTTTTTCAGAAGAGACAACCATTATAATAAGTCCACAGCCATTAACGCAAAATTAAGACACTGCAACAACTATCGTACTCCTTGAGGCAATACATGCATTTGAGAGGTCACAAATCGGCGGACAAGCGAAAATCAAAGAAAGAGAGAAACAAGAAGGTAAACTTCTCTGAAAATTTTTTCAACCGATACAAGAACACGTATTCTGGATGAACATCATCAGAAATTTATAAACACAATGATAAGATTAAGGATTCATTCAGGAAACGAAGAATGCAATTCTATGAACGTATTCATAGGATGAATGAAAACAGAATTTCGAGGCGTATTCTTAAAGTCATCAGCTCAGGCAGGGGTAAAACAAAACGGATAAATGACGTAGAGGAGAATTTCAGATAACACATATTAACATTAAATTATGCCAAAGATACAACAAAATTCAGGGACACTATAAAAAACAACTCAATTATCATTATATGAGAAAAATCGTGAATAATAATGGTATTTGAAATTACACACTTGGAGAAAAGCCCCTTGTTATTTGAGAACCAGATCTTCCTGTAAACCAGCAATGTGTAAACATAATAATAATAATAATAATAATAATAATAATAATAATAATAATAATAATAATAATAATAATAATAATAATAATAATAATGTATTTACTTCTGGCTAGGCTGAGGCCTAAAGGCCTGGTCTTCCCCTTAACCCCTTAAATATCTTTACATTTACATAATTAAAATCGAGGCATACAACTACGGCGTATTCCTTCATGACCCGACCTTCCGCATTGTTAATCGGGGCTCTTGTGGGCTCTTATCAACCGTGCGCCGTGCGGTGAGAGCGCGTGGCCGACCTAGGCATTTGGAAGGCGACGTCAATACAGTGAGGAGGTGCACGTGCGCGCGTGCGGTCGGTCGGCGTTGGAAGAGATACGAAACGGGAGCTCTCGGCGCATCTGACGCCGCTCTCCGCCCATGGCTGCCTCCGCGGAGTCCGTGTCGTCGTGGGGGGACGAGGGAGAGGCCCAGCCAATGAGGTAAGGGAATATTAGGGAGCTTTAGCGCCAGGCGGAAGATTGATTGATAGATTTTTTCGTGTTTCAACTGCTCTGGTCATTAGTCCCGTTAGTGTAGTGCATGTTTTTCTCTCGGGAGATGGCGGTGATCTTCCCCCGCTGGATGACAAGATCCACGCCGACTCGGCTAGTGGGGCTTCCCCCTAACCAGGACTCTCCCACCAGCGGGGCACCGCCCCAGCCGGGACAAGCTCTAAGCTCCCGACCGGTCTCCCGGAATATGTGGTAGTGTAGTGCATGTTAGTGTAAGTGTGTGTGTGTAAGGGGAGAGGATAGGACAAGGAATGGGAAGGACAGATCGCGCGCGGTCCGTGGCCCGTTTGGTACTGCTCCGGCATTCGCCTGGTGGTGATCGGAGAAACCACGGAAAACTACCGATCAGAGCAGCCGGCAGCTAGAATTCTCCTCCAGACAGCGACTGAATTCGACCTAGCTGAAAAGCTAGTGTCGAAAATCCTGCCGCCGTCAGGACTCGGTCAGGACCTCCGGTCGAACCTAGGACCTCCCGGTCAGAGGCGCTGCAGTGACATCAGTTGATGCATTGAGCTACCGCTCCCGGTGTCAGGCGTAAGGAGACATCCTTAAACTCTATTGATCACGTGACTAACGACTTTATACGGTCATCATGAACAACGTTCAGAAGAGTTTTAGCAATTGCGACATTGCGTTATGCATTATAACAAAAGAAACATTTCAAGCGTTGAACAAAAAAATTCATAATATATCAGAGAGTGTAGGCTAGCGGTGAGACTTTTAAACCACTATACGAGACAAGAGTTTAATAAATGTACATTGTGTTCGGAGTTTTAGATTTTGTGGCCCTCTGCGATGAGTATGTACTCTGGAATTTTGAATCGACTGTTCTTGAGAACGTAGGAAATATTTTCAAACAGCATTCATTATGCGAGTAAGATCAAATACTATAGAGATGTGTATAGTATTTGGTAAGACATAACCTATCCCGAAGATATGGTTTCAACTTCTTTTTCGCGAATTTCTTTCCTGTCACTTCTCCAACATTTCCTGTTAATTCTTGCCAGTGTTGTGGAGTTAGTAAGGAATAATTGTAACTGCCTCACATACGAGAATCGGTTTTTCAGATATGGAAAAATCCCCAACGTTTCCTGTTTTTAGGCGGCCATTTTGCCGCTTGTAAGGTGACCGTAGAGACTCCTATAGGCGTGCACTATTTATGAAGGTATAAGGTCGTACTTTAGGCCTCAGGTAAGACGTTAAGACTTCAAGGCCCGTCACGTGACTGTTGGTGCATAACGTCGCTACCTCACGCGTGGAGCTAAAACTCCCTAATCACTGAAAATGGACTGACGCTGCCAGTGCCGGCACTAGGCTTGGGCAGACCGGACGATCGCCCGGGGCCCAGCAAGTCAAGGGGCTGGATGATAGGACTGATGGGGAAAAATAGCAAAAAATTGAAAAAGAAATAAGAACTCGATGGTTGGTTGAGGTCATTGGTCATACTGAGGTCATTGGTCCCGTATGGGTAGTGCATATTTTTCATCGGGGGGTGGAGGCGGTGATCTTCCCCCGCCGACCTACCGTCGACTAGCGGGGTTTCCCACAACCAGGTATCTCCCACCAGCGGAGCACCGCCCCAGCCGGGACAAGCTCTACGGTCTCCCGGCATGTGTTTTAGTGTAGTGCATGTGAGTGTGAGTGTGCGTAAAGGGAGAGAATAGGACAAGGAAGAGGCAAGAAAGATCGCGCGCGGTCCGTGGTTTGTTAGGATACTGCTTCGGCACTCGCCTGGTGTTGATCAGAGAAACCGCAAATTTGAACTCGAGAAAATTGTTATTGTAATTTTATAAGTGGCGGTACAGTAGTCTGATATTTCACAAAATTATCAAATAATTTTTTACCTTAAATACAGTAGTTAATTAAAGTCATTATCTATAAGGTAGGAATCTACGAAATAAATCAAATGACGCTACCATTAAAGTAGGTTCTACTGATATTCGTATTTATTATTTCATGTGGAACAATAAGTGATTTTATTAAACATTATCTAAACATAACATTTTTTTGTGTTTTAAGCTCACCGTAGAAATTGTATTATTTGATCACTAAATACTTTTACTTAAACGTTTCTGCTGCATAACTGTTTCTATACAATTAGAGACTATACTGAGCATCACAAGAAAAGTAATATTAATTTTAACAATGATACATAATGCATTATTTACCATTTGGACTGTATAAATGAGTATAAACAACTTGTAACAACTATTGTACTACAGCTTCCGGGTCAATGACCCCCATCTCGATCAGGTTTTTCGTCCAGTTTCCCTGATCCATTGAGCAAATGCTGAGATGGCCCTTGTTTTGCTTCTGGACATAAATGTAACTTCATTTTCTGTGCACGTCTTCTAGAATTCAGTGGGAAATACAATTATTCAAATTATCGTTTCCATGTTGTCGCGGCAGGAAGTAATAAGAGCCAAAATTTATTGCTTATTTATCTTTGAAAATATATTTTATTACATGGGAGTTTTTTTGTTGTTTTTTTCTCCCTTTCAAAATTCAAAATTTATTGCTTATTTACCCTTGAAAATAGATTTTTTACATGGGAGTTTTTTTGTTTTTTTTTCTCCCTTTCAAAATTCAAAATTTATTGCTTGTTTATCCTTGAAAATAGATTTTATTACATGGGAGGTTTTTTTTCTCCCTTTCAAAAATTCAAAATTTAAGTAGTATATGACTTAGTGTAGGGATCACAGAATTTTGAAAATGTGCACACAATTCACTTTTCCCCATAGCACGTCATACACAGTTTTTAACTGTTATTTTGACGTAAAATAAATAAAAAATAAAACTATTTCAAATAGATATCTCAAAACTATTTTTAGCTTAAACGTCGTAATTTTTGTTATTTTTTAAAATAAAATAACCCATACAGTTTCTTGAGATAACTTTTACATTGTAAATTTTTCGGGGGGAGGGGGGGACTACGTTTCAGCATTGCCCCGGGCCGGAAAGTGTCCAGCTCAGGCACTGGACGCAGAGAACCGAACCTGGGACCTTCGGATTTCCGAAACGGGTCGGATGCTCGTACCATGAAGCGTTGGGATCAAACAATTCCCCCGCGTTAGTTCGTGGTATTTAAAACCTCGATGGTACTACACAGTAAAAATACATATGGATGATCTCATTTATTTATCTTTCTCTTCTACCATTATCATGTTTACCGTTAAGCTGTATCTCGGAAGTTGGCTATTGAAAATATCTTCGAAACGGTTGGCCTTTTTAGGTATAAGAAGGCAGTTTGCACCAAGTTGTTGTAGATGAGAGGGGAATAATATTTTTGGTTTTCTTATATATAACATGTTCTAATTTTGGAGATGTCACAATTTTAGTATTTTAAATGGAAATATGTATCTTTTCCAGAAGCATTCTAAAGTTCTCAGAGTGAGGAATACAAATATACCGGATGGCTATCCCCGTAACTTCTGAATAATTTACGATATCGAAATGCAGTTTTCGCCCAACAATACAGAATCATGAGGCAAGTAATATGCTGTAGAGATATTGTTCGTAACATTTTTAATTTTCGAGAAATTTATTCATCTTTGATTTTTTAAATCGAGCCATACATTTTTCATACTAGCTATGGCTTGACCATATAAAGAGAAATTCAATGGTGCATCATTTGTTAATGTTTTGATAGTATTTTGACTATAAAATTATATTTTCGGATGTTATTTTAGATAAAACCGACAGGATTTCCTAAAGCCTTTGCAAATGTCGCTTTTGGGGAAGTTGGCCTTCGCGGCGCCGAGACTGTTAACAGTGGGAGGGGATACTGAGAGAAGTGGCAGTGAGAGTAGAGGCGCAATTACAGCAATTCGTGATATTGACTAGAAGGACACAGGAACGAACATCAATTTTTACGATCAAAAGAAAGTATTTTTTCATTGGTTCATCAGAACTTTACTTCTACTGATTGAACTTTTAATGAATCAATGATTAAAATTAATTATTTAAATAATTTGGAATTTGGAAGATATTAACAAAGATCATTTTCAAACTTAACAAGAATCGATTTCGATGTTTAATATCTGTAAGAACAAGACATGTCAAATCTTTTCAAATTCAACGAAAGGGAATAAGTGGTTAAAGATGTCACCATAAACTCCAGATAATTCATCAAATTTTAGATACTAGGTAGACATTTTGTTGTTATATACTGTTACTGAAGTTGTGATGTATATTTACAAAATAAAAGAAGTCGTAGACTACTATAGAAATATATAAATAAATTATATAAACTTATGCTTTGCGTCACCCAACGACAACTATGCACATCCGCTGTGGTATGTGCAACTGACTGCAATTTTTATGGCGCTGTGAATCGATACTTTTGAATTTCAACCTGTAGAAGAAAAGTTCAATTCTGATAACTCAGGAAAAAATCTCTCATTCTTGTTCTTTTTTCATATGGCCGTCGTGACAAGACCATGAATTGTTGTAGTTATGCCTCTATCCTTCTTTTCTCTCTTCCCCTCTCTCCGTAACAGTTTCGGCGCCGCGAATGCCAACTTCCCCAAATGCATAAGTCACAATAACTGCTACAGGAAAAAGTACCCTTTTAATTTAAAATTTCATGTCAGAAAGTATGATTTTACACTGAAATTACTATCAAAACATTAACATACGATGACCATTGTATTCTTCTTTTTATGATGTACACTCAGTGAGAAAAATACACACTTATATTTAAAATATCAAAAATGAATAAATTTCTCGAAAATTAAAAATATTTATAACAAAATCTCTGCGACATGTTACTTGTCCCAAGATTTCATATTGTTGAGCAAAAACTGCATTTCAATATCGTGAACCGTTTAGAAGTAGTGGTGGCTTGGTGGGACACCTGTATTTTGTGAATATTTGAAAAAACTGGATAACAAATGCACGTGTCTTTTACCAAGCACGTGCTGAACACGGAAGAACGCTTTCTGTGGAATTTTCCTCGCAGATGGAAAGAACGTCTGATCATGTTTGTCCACCCAGATTTCATCTTTCTACCGTCTCCGTGACCGACCTTGCTTTCACAGGTCAACAGTGCGAACGACCGAGCGTACGATTAGGTGATGGACACAGCTGAAACCGTGCAAGTAGAAATTTTAAGATAAAAGATAAATTTATTTAAACTGCATGTGGGTGTCGCCCGGTGACAGTTAATCACATAAATATGATAAATGTCATGCAAATAATATCATAATGGTAATAATAATACTAAAATGCCGCACTGCACTATCCTTCACTTCACTTCACTTCACTTCACATCACTTCACTTCACTTCACTATAACACTAAAAACATTTCCTTCATTATTTCTCTGCTCTACACTTATTTACTTTACACACACTACACTTATTTTAAACATCGTAGGTTTATCACGATAATAATGTAATTTTTTGCTTAAACAAAACAATAATTGGAAATCATCACTCTTTCATAATTTTAATGACATCCTAGTGATTAGTAGAAGAGAAGTGAATTATAATTTTTCGAGATCGATATAACTAAAAAATAAAAGAAATCGTTATCAAAGGAAAAGGGACATCATAATTCGGCAACGTAATAATATATGAAAATCGAAGACCATATTTGCATTTTTGAACATAAGTGAGTCCAAGAGAAGTGTAAATTGGATCACTTTCTGACAACGGAAATTGAATTAACGAAAAGTCATTTCAATGTAAGAAACGATCAGAAAATGTATACTCTTGCTAGCTGAGTTATTCATAAAGAAAATGCATGGATTGGGAATGTCGCTTCATCAATGAAAAGTATTCTGATTCCGATTTCTCTTTTAAGAGCGAAGCGCTATGTTGGTAATGAAATGTACTCTTTCCATCGGAAAACTAAAAGTCGAGGGATTTTTAAGAAACTCACTCCTAGAACTTTTTCTGCAGTATCTTTCCGAATATTAACAAGATATAGTTGTGCTGAAATGACTTGACTCAGAGTCTACAAAACTGCACTATTATTTCTTACTTCAACTTCTGCCCCTAAGGAAAAAGTGATCAAGATACTAGCAAAAACGTAAACACTACAATGAATGGCAATGTAGCCACAAAGGTCTTCCAAAAACGTCTTTCCTTTAACCTTGCTGACCGTGCGCATAGACAGATGTACTACCTGTTAGAAAACGTCTTCTAGTCAGTGTGCTATTAATCTGTGACGTCTACGTTATTGGAATTTCTCGGAATTTTTATATCGTCTTAAATTAAATGTTGAATTCATTTCTTGCCATTATTTCTCTAGAGAATATTAATAAATTTTAGATTGACGGATAATTCAAAACAATAACTAGCAGCAATAATTTACGAATTCCATTCAGTCCAAAAATACTTAAAACGAGCCATCTATTTGAATTATTATTATTATTATTATTATTATTATTATTATTATTATTATTATTATTATTATTATTATTAATTACTTTTTTTTAATATTGTAAGTTTGTGGTATTGTTTCATTTTGTTGTATTACTATAGTAAGTTCCCTTTTTTTCAAGAAGTTTTGTCAATATAAACAGCTAATATTAACCGAAAATGTAAAAGTTTCAGTATTAGATGAAGTAATTATTGAAGTCAGAAGTTCGGTACGTAATAATTCGTGCGTGACCGCCGAGTGTGTTTGTGAAACAGGCAACCCCATATTTAAAACATTCCCTCACCTGATAGCTGCATAGTAAAGTTGAGGAAAAGGTCGTGTGGGAGTGTCTTACTTCAGTGGAAAACTACGTTACAAAAACACATCTATTTACAAACAACGAATTCATATAACCTTCTGTATACTTAGCAGAGTAAAAAAGTACCCAATTCATTAGTTTTTTAAATTTTGGGTCCATTGAACGTTTCCAAGGAATTTCATTTGAGGCGAATTTGTCAAAGTAATATTACTGTACGTCATTGTGCAGACATAGTTAAAAATCTGGTTATTAAATTGCTTTTTGTGTATTGTGTACGTAGCTTGGTAAAGTGTGCATTCTTTTTTGCGCAGTCTTCACCAAACATATTATTCTGTATTTATATAATTATTGTCGTTTTCGTTCTCTGCACGGTTGTGTTTGATTGTATAGCTCTCACGGGCTCTATCTGTATTAAATATTACGAACTCATTGAAATCAGGCTATGTAATCATAACCGATAATGGTTTAACTAATATATCATTGTTTAAGAGATGTTGAATCGTGGTTCCCCTCTCACAGGAATCGTGAAGAAACATAAAACTCATAATCCCCGAAAACTTCAATCAATGCCTGCTAGAAAAGAATAGCCAATAATGTTTGTTTTCAATGAATTCTCTTTGGTCTCATTGGTCTGCCCCCCCCCAAAAAAACTTCTGAGGAAGTTATTATTCCGAGAATCGTGATGGCACAAACTTGTGCCAATGAAATTTGGAAATACAATCATATTATTTTCCTGTATTATTATATTCCATGGTTATTATCCATTGTAAGCAGACAAAAGAAGCTGTGTATACATTAGTTAAAATGAAGAGATGAATGTATTTAGAAATAAAAACTGTGATATGTCTTTTTACATTAGCTAATGAATGTAGACTAAAGAAATTTTAAGATGATATACCTTAATATGTTGATTGTTTGTTTCATAATTGAATTGTAATCGCATGTAATATGGTAGGAAGATTATAACACTAGGATTATCCCTTCATATTAGTGGCTGATTGTATAAAATTGTAATTTTTAATATACAAGTATGTTTCTGAATTACCTCGTAGGCCACCTGACAATGACGGGCTGAACATTTCTTGGAAATTATGGAAGCGACGGCGGTACGTAGTTACGGCCATGTCATTTTTTGGATTCTTTAACGTATTCGCTCTGAGAGTGAATGTGAGTGTCGCAGTTGCAGCCATGACAAGTATAAAAGAAGTAACTCTTGACAATGGAACAGTAATTGAGGTAAGTAAGGCCAGACGTATGTAGGCGATAACCTAAAATCGTTTTATGGAAGTTAATTGCATCATTGTAAAATTGTGAAGCAGTGTAACACTGAGTGTAGGCGAATACTTAAAAGACTTTCTTATCAGTGTCGTTATTTCCAATTTATACCTGCAATATCTAGTGACATGTTACATACATTATCTTTCGTGTATTTTGTTCGTGGGGCATGGATTTGTTTCGTATGGGGATGATACGTACAACGTAATTCCCTACTCGCGATTAGAAAGAGATTAATAGATTTATTGTTTGCAATCATTATGATATTACTTTAAAATTTGAATTGCTTTCTTATTTTAAACAAGGTGGATAAGTATATACTTATAGTTTTACAGATGTTTCTTACTTGAAATAATATTTAATTTTATGACTGTACAACACCTACTTGGCAACATAATTGCTCAAATGGTTCTTGGTTTTCCTCATTCTAACTCTGCTTTAGTAATTGACGTACTATATTTTTAATAAATGACGCTCTCAAGTTTCCGCTTTGTTCCTAATTGTCTCTGACATAATTTTGTAACGATTTAATGTCATCAAACTTCCTTTGACGATTAGATATTTCATACCATCGCAGATCGTAGAATACCCCAACCAAATCGCAAAAAGTCATTACAAAAACTGAATACATAATTTTATTTTAAGTGATTAGTAACATTGACAAATTATACGGACTGAAAGATAAAGATAATTCATTACAAATTAATGTCACACATTCTGCAACCAGCAAAAAATTAATTTTTTTTTGCAACTACACATTATTTGTTAGTTCATTCTAAAGGACAAATTCTCTTCAAACGCACAACAATGGGAGAGACATTAACTATTAGCATTGAAGTCTGTAGAAACATGCCTCACAATATATTGTCTGGGCTATCCGGGACGAGCCGCGTCTCTATCGTGGTGGCTGACATTTCGGTCAACATATTGTGGCCTTCCTCAGAGATTACTGCGGGCTCTCTGAGGAAAGCTACAATATTTTGGTCGAAACGTTGGCGTTTCGTCAATAGTTTGGTTGTAACGGCCGCGGCCGCTCACGCAATCACGTGCCTCACAACATCAAAACAATATATTCAAAAGAAATGAAAGTGAAAAGTGATTGTAACTACGTGAAGAGGTTCTGTAATTTTGTTCTAATTTTATCTGATGTGTGGCTCAAGGAGAAAGAATTCGATTGGAGTACGAAGCTGCAGGGCTACATTCTGGGCTCGTACTTCTACGGGTACATCACCACCCAGATCCTGGGAGGGTGGCTGGCTGCGCGCCTGGGGGGCAACGTGCTCTTCGGATTCGGAATCGCCGTCACCTCCTTCCTCACTCTGCTCACGCCAGTGCTGGTGAAGCTCAACGTTTACATTTTCATTGCGATTCGCGTCATAGAAGGCATATTTGAGGTGAGGTTTGCTTTTACATACCTATTGTAAATGTAAATTGTAGTGTTCTGCCACCAGGTTGTAAAAACCTACCTGCAGAAATAGTATGTCTGTGTGTCTGTCTGTGTGTCTGTCTGTGTGTCTGCCCGTCTGTCTATACCGTGTGGCCCACCTAAGATGTTCCCTTCAATTTTCTCCTGAACCGTTGCAGATACTGAGATGCGGTTTTCACTAAAACTACTTTATGCAAGGGGCACATATGGTCATTCATAATATTATTCCATTGATTTTTTTATTGCAGAGATATTGACCCAACTTCGATTTTTTAAATGGAACCCTATAGATTTTTTTTATCTCATCATAACAAGCGTGAAGAGACAAGTTCATAAATATGCATATCACCATATGTTACATAGCAAAATTTTCGAGAAATTAAGTTTTAAAGACGCACGCCGACTGCTGGTTTCCGTAATCTGAACGAGAAATTCCGGGTGATATGCGGCGAGGCCATTCTTTCCGTTGCGTCGACCCTGCGGTAAAGGTTTTCAGTCTTTCAAAGAGTAAACGTTTTGTTTCTGACAGCACACGCATTTATTAATTCAGAACATGTTCACTCTCCAATCTTCCCTTGCTTTCTCTACGGTTAATAAATCAAATACTTTCTCAGATCTTGTAGTATTTCATTAATTAAAAAATAGTACCTTGTGGCGTACAGATTTACTCAGAACATGGCTATGGGTGAATACTTTGTCTCCAGTACTGAGAGGGTGTAGTCTTAAAGAGCAAATCGTGGGTTTTCGTGAGATCCTTTGCACATTGCATCACTACATTTACCGCAGGGTCGACGTAACGGAAGGGAATGGCCTCGCCGCATATCACCCGGAATTTCTCGTTCAGATTACGGAAACCAGCAGTCGGCGTGCGTCTTTAAAACTATTTTTTTCTCGAAAATTTTGTTATGTAACATATGACGTTTTGCATATTTATGAACTCGTCTCTTCACGCTTGTTAAGATGAGCTAAAAAATCTATAGGGTTCCATTTAAAAAATCGAAGTTGGGTCAATATCTCTGCAATAAAAAATGCAATAGAATAATATTATGCATGGCCATATGTGCCCCTTGCATATAGTAGTTTTAGTGAAAACCGCATCTCAGTATCTGCAACGGTTCAGGAGAAAATTGAAGGGAACATCTTAGGTGGGCCACACGGTATATCTATTATAAAACTTAATAAATCTTTGTTTTTAAAAATATTTTTATTAAGTAATTAATATAAAAATTGATTTGCTTGTTTTGTTGTGAAGGTTTGTAACACGTGAATAACATTATTAGATAATGAAACTAAGGTTTCTTTTTGAGCCTCTAGGGTTACTCATGGGAAGCGTACTAGCTTTCTGTGGTGTGATTCCAGGTTCGATTCCCGGTCGAGGCAAGAGTAGAATTGTAGCGTCATGTTCGCTGCATGTCACTCTTACCCACAAGCGTGGCAATTAAACTATGCCCTGTCATGGAAGACACCGTTAGTTTGCCGGCAAAGTCGGGCAGTCAACCCAAAAATTCCATACACACACACACACACACACACACACACACACACACACACACACACACACACACAAAAGTTTCAATTTAATGTAATTTATTGCTTTTAAAGATTTACAAACTTGTGACAATTTAACTGACGTCTTCAGTTAATTTTGGTGTTTTATTTTCTGTTCAATATTTCACCTTTTACGGGCTTGAGATTCTTTGTCAAAGGAATTTAATAAAGAGAATGCGAATTTAATAAACAGTGTGTCAAAATTGTTTCGGAGTATAGGGATCCTCCTGATTTCCTCTCTGATGGCCATTCTTTGGAGATGAAAGTATTATGTAGTATATGAGATTGTATCTCTCACCGCTACTACGCGCAATACATTTTTCTTATGGCTTAATATATTAAAAAATTATAGTTTCTTCTACGGAGATGAGAAAAAACTTTTTAAGTTGTGCAAATATCCGTGCCGTTACCATAGATAGCAAGCACATATCCAATTAGGATTATGTTCTGTCAACATTTTAGAACCACAACAAATTGAAAAGAGTATGATTTCGCGTCCGGAGTCAATAGGTACTTGGCCTATGTTTCAGCTGTACTGAGGAATGTCGCAGTATGACAGCCGAAGTGTAGGTAACAGTGCCTAGGATGCGTCACTTTCCGAGCAGTTCAGTATCCCCATAAACTTCATTGACTTTAGAGTTTACAAACCTATCTAAATTATTTCATTTCAAGTAGGACTATACTTTTTTAGAATGTTCGTCGATCGACCATGATTGTCAACGATTTCATATTTTAGTATATTTCTCAAAATGTCTCCACTTTGATTTACATGATAATTAAATTTCGTGTCTTGACAACTGGGAGCTTAAACAACCTGAGGTAGCATACCTTTACGAGTTCATCTTCCTCCTTAACAGTATTCTAGAAACAAATCGCCATAACAAACAAAAGTTTCATTGCTGATTGGGGTATATCAAACTCCAGTCCCAGAAGATGCCAAGAATTTAATGAGATTGTTTATAACTGTTTAAAGAAGTCAGTTTGTGGCTTTCCGAAAATGTTGACATACTTGAGACATCAAATGGGTTTATTATATTATAACACGGAATAAACTGTACTTTTACAATTTTTAATTGCTTTACCATTGTTCTATTTAAATTTTACGATTGTCGAAAAAACCTTGGACGTTGTTTTGCGACTTTACTCATAACCATAATTTTTAATTTATTCACTTTTCTCACTTTTGAATTTTTAAGCATAATTCTAATTATCATATTGTGATAAGAGTTTTGAGCAATACATTAAGTAATGTCAAGTATTTTTAAAAAGTATCGAATTGTGTACGTGAAATTAAAAGATTATAGTTTCATTGGAGAAGTTTCATGTGATTCAGGAAATATGTATAGCCCAGTATACACGGTACAGTTTTAGTGCAGATTCTCATATAGTTTCTATACAGAAACTTCACGACCCCAAACTAGAAGTACAAAAGCTTAAAATCGCGCATACACGGTTTATACGTTTTTTGCACGAATCGCCGAAGGCCGCCGCTAGGGGGTCTAAGAGAAACAACTGAATTGCGCCGTCCGAGTACTGTCAGTGGTGGTACTTCTGTGTGTGTTCTGGTTATGATCTTTATTTGGTATTAATTAACCATGAGGAGCATAGAGAATAAAAATAGGAAGTCAAGAATTGGGAAAAAGGAAGTTTATCACAATATATCACTTCACACAATCGCACGCACTTTGACACACCTAGCCACAATATCGCAATGGACGATCACCGTTAGTGAATCATTCTGCCGCTAGAGGCGCTTGAGTCAAACTGTAAGCTTTCTGCATGAAAAATTATGAGCATGTTCATATAGGAAACGTGCAGTCTGGACTGTCTGTCCGTCCAATCTGCACGCAAACTGTACCGTGTATACCGGACTTAACCTTATTTCCTGTGTCATATGAAACCCAATTGAATTCCGCGAAACCCCAGAAACCCAGTATCATATAAAAACCCTGCCAGTTCCAAAACATGAAACCTGAATTGTGTTCCCAGATTGATATAAGCGATCAAAATATTATAATGATAAAACATAATAAAACTTGTGAGGTGAGTTTGTGCGGTTTATTTGGATGGTTGAATTTGTTGTCATTCTGGACGGTGGCCAAGTACAGTCGACTCCGGTTATAGTGAACTCGAATATAGTGAGCCCTCGGTTATAGTGAACTGAAGTCACTGGTCCCGTTTTACTTACAAAACAAATAAGCATAAGATTTGGTTATAGTGAACCTAAACATCGGCTATAGTGAACGTCGGAAATAAGTCCTGGACATTAATTTAATCTCTTATGTCTAATGACATTTTAATCGCCTAATGGCGATTAAAAGGACTTTCGAAGTGTGGGATGGTGTTCCAACAGTGCAAGACGCATTGAATGGTATCATGACTGCATTACGATTTTTAGAGAAAGAAGACAATGGAGAATCATGAATGGAGAGAGCACGAACTCAGGAGAAGGATATAATGAAAAATGTACGAAGCAAACAAATCAAAATAATTGCTTTTTACGTACAAATAAAGATATTGAAATTTTCAGTTAGTGTTATTAATAAAATTTGCGGTGTGATAATAACATTAATTATTGTGGAGAAAATCCATTTAACTTTTACATCATCGGATATAGCGAACCTCTGATATAGAGAACCAAATATGTTAGTCCCCAGAAGTTCACTGAAACCGAAGTCGACTATGTATAATTATATCCAAAATCTTTAATTTTAAGTCTGTTTCAGGGTGTTTCCTATCCAAGCATGCACGACGTTTGGGCTAACTGGGCCCCTCCGCTAGAACGAAGCCGTTTGGCGACAATTGGCTACTCTGGAAGTTACGTGGGAACTGTAGTTGCCATGACTCTCTCTGGAGTTTTGGCGGAGCAAGCAGGATGGCCTTCCGTTTTCTACGTTTTCGGTAACGATTCGATCAAACTTATTAAACAATAATTTTTTAGCTTATCAGAATTTTTGAATTAACATTTCTATATTAAAAAATAGTTATTTGTAAAAATTAGCCACTCCTTAAATCGTGCAGTTTAAATGTATAAACAAAGCTATTATTTAGAAAGGGAAAACGTTGACCGTTCGCTTGTAGTAATTAATATTAGGTAAACTAATATTTTTAAATATAATAATCTTTCAAAATTGTACTAAAACGTGTTTGCATATAAGACAAGCCAATAACTCGGAGGGAAAAATTAATATTGTAAATTAGAAACATTTTCCAGATTGTAACTAAGTACTTCATGTCAAGAATTAATTTAAATATGTGAACGTTATTCCGCACGTCCATGTAAATAAAAAAAATATTTCGAAAGAGTTAGAAACTAATGATGATGGTTTTCCATGTGAAGGTTGTGTTGGTGCAGTATGGTACTTGGGATGGGTAATTCTTGTCAAACGCAGACCGGAAGATGACAAGTACATCGATCCTTTAGAGCTGAAATACATACGAACGTGTCTAGGTCCACCCGAAGGAAATCATAAGGTAATTAAATCATCCATTTTTTCTTTGTATTGTCTGTTAAATATATAATTATTAATTTAAATCACCATCATAATTCATAGAGTATTTAATTCTTCTGTTATTTCGCAGAACGTTTCGCATCCTTGGGGGAAATTTTTTCTTTCAGCACCAGTTTGGGCAATCATTATAGCAAATTTCAGCGAAAACTGGGGGTTTTATACACTTCTTACCCAACTGCCTATATTTATGAAAGGTAGGTATGGAAGAGTAGGTATTTGATCGAGAAATACAATATTTTTATAATGCACAGTGCATTGAGAGAACGTTTCTTTTTGTGAAGATACTTTGGGGTTCGACTTACAGCAAGCTGGATTTTTGTCAGCATTGCCGTATCTCGTTGTTGCATTTACTATCCAGTTAGCTGGCCATATTGCTGACTATATTTTAACGAGAAATTATCTGAGTACAACGCAGGTCAGTAGATACGAAATGTTTTGTCGATCCTAATCGTTGAATTTACGGTTTTATCATCGTTCGGAAGTGCTTTTTATTGTACGAATTTGTTTCTTCTACAGGTTCGCAAAATATTTTGCAGCGGAGCCTTCATATGCCAGTCTTCCTTCATGTTATTGGCTTCTTTCCTGCTTACCCCAGCTGGCTCAGTAACCTGCCTCACCTTAGCAGTTGGACTAGGTGCTTTCGCAATGGCGGGATTTTTGTGAGTTGATCTCATTGCTTGGAATAATTTTCTCCTTTATTAAGTTACCGAGTGGATCTAATAATTGCGATAACGATTGCATTCGATTGTCGATAGCTTTTGTGGATAAGGAGTAGATAAATGACGATGGAATGTAAAATCAATTCGATTGGTTACGTGAAGGAACATAACTTCCTAGTGCTACATATTTGCGCCGTGGCAAAACCGATTTTTATTATTTTATTTAGATGAATAGAAAAGGAAGTATTCTACCAACACTGTAGTTAACGTAGTTATTATTGCAGTACATTATTATTATTATTATTATTATTATTATTATTATTATTATTATTGTGCAATAATAACTACGTTATACTATGTTAATAATAATTTTTCGGTATTTATGATGTCTTACGTAATTTTCTGGTGCTTGTAAAATGTTGATTTCTTGAAGTAAACATTCCTTCTATGCATCTATACTTTATTTATAGTAATATTTTCCATAGTTTTGTACGGTTATAGTTTTGAAAATTTCTGTAAAATATAGTGTTAATGGTAACAACTGTGGTGTTCTCATTATACCTCCACGTTCAAGTAGGCGTGTCGCTAATTTTTTTTCAAAGAATCACAATGGATCATAAACCATCGTTGACCGGATCGCGAACTCCCGTAATTAATTGTATATTTGTTATTGTAGAATTAAATTTATTGACAATTCCAAAGTGAATATTTAATTATATAACAACTGTTAGAATGAAGCAAAACATACAACGTATGTAACATTTTTTCAGTGTGAACCATTTGGATCTTGCTCCTCTTCATGCAAGTGTGTTAATGGGAATTTGTAACACAGCTGGCACAATGCCAGGTATAATCAGTCCTACTATAACAGGGTACATCGTTCCTAATAGGGTAAGAAATATTTTACCATTTGAAGTCAGTCGGGAAATTTAGAATCGACAATGTTTCTAAATTGTTTGTGTTTTCAGACGAAAGAGGAATGGCGGGTGGTGTTCTACATTTCAAGTGCTATTTATTTTACTGGCGCCCTAGTGTACGGACTGTTTGCTTCCGGAGAGAGGCAAAGTTGGGCCGGTGATGCAAGAGATGAAGTTACTGAAAGCAGTACGATTGAGAAGTCTGATCGTAATAAGAGATAACAAACATTTATAATTAATTTTTATATATTTATTATTTCTTCCTTTAATGCAGTTCATAACAAACTCCGACAAAACTTGATACCACTTTGTCATAAAGTAATTTACATAGAGTATGAACGGAGTTGTGTAAACCTATTTAAGAAACAAGAAGGATGTACAGAAGAGGAAGAGTGAGTGTAGGCACCAGTACTATGTGCGCAATTTTATATTTCGGGCAGGGAGATGGAATCAAACATTAAAATCCGATCGAACCTTAGGTTGCCGCGGCCGGAGCCAGTATATACTTGACTGTCCGGGCGACCAGCGTTCTATGGACAGATGGCATCATTTGGCCGTCATCACCTTCCTTGGCATTTCGTCTCAAGAAAGGTCTTAGCATAACGGTCGAAACGTTGGCATCTGTGTCATCTGTGCCGGATGTTTCAGTGAAGTGAATAACTTCGCGCAAACTCAATTCTAACTAGTCTTCAGTTATAAGAATGTCAATAAAGGACCATTGGAAAATTATAAAAGAAATAATTGTTATGAGAACCAATTAACAACACGTTGTTTGTAATAATTCATTAAAATATTTTTAGTACATTTTCGTCAGACTTATTTGAGAATTTCAACAATTGTACAATATTTTTGACCAACATTGTTCTAAAATATACTCCCCATTCCTATCATTTTTAATCAATTTTCTTCCCTATTCTCTTTCTTTGTCTTTTTTCAATTTCGCCAGCCATGGTCCGTTCATTTTTCATTCCACAATTTTCCTGTCTATTTTTTTCGGAACCGCATTCTTTTCCTTATTCGTCCTTTCCAGAAAGAAGTCGAGGCTTGAATGACACAATCCGCCAGGCGTCCCCTGGTGGTGTTTTGCCGAGGCGGCATTTTCCGACTTATTAGGTCTGGCGGGGGCGGCAGCGCGCGGGCGGAAGAGCCGTCGGACAAAAACCGCCTCCGCTGCGCGCCGCCTCCGCTCGCCGCCATCTCGCGCACGTCTCCATCAAGGCGGTGACAAACGAGGCCTAATATCGGCGGCGCGGCGGCAGCTGTGGCTAGCGCCCGGCGCTGGCGCTGGCGGGGCGGGAGATGGCGCGCGCGGGACGGTGAGGACGACCGGACGACGGGGCGACGGGGCGACGACGGGGCGACGACGGGGCGACGACGGGGCGGCGACGGGGCGGCGACGGGGCGGCGACGGGGCGACGGGGCGACGGGGCGACGGGGCGACGGGGCGACGGGGCGACGGGGCGACGGGGCGACGGGGCGACGGGGCGACGGGGCGACGGGGCGACGGGGCGACGGGGCGACGGGGCGACGGGGCGACGGGGCGACGGGGCGACGGGCGACGACGACGACGGGGGCGACGACGGGGCGACGGGGCGACGGGGCGACGGGGCGACGGGGCGACGGGGCGGGGCGACGGGGCGACGGGGCGACGGGGCGACGGGGTGACGGGGCGACGCGACGGGGCGACGGGGCGACGGGGCGACGACGGGGCGACGACGGGCGACGGGGGACGGGGCGACGGGGCGACGACGGGGCGACGCGGCGACGGGGCGACGGGGGCGACGGGGCGACGGGGCGACGGGGGGCGACGGGGCGACGGGGCGACGGGGCGACGGGGCGACGGGGCGACGGGGCGACGGGGCGACGGGGCGACGGGGCGACGGGCGAGGCGGAGCAGCGAGGGCGACCGAGAGACGGGGCGACGGCATAGCAGCGAAGGCGACCGAGGGGCGGGGGCAGGGGGTGTCGAGGGCTGGAGGGGCGTGAGGACGGTGGGAAGCGAAGACGACCAGAGGACGGTGCCGTGGGCTGATGGGGGTGGACCGATCTTGTCGCCTGGGGAACCAGGTGGCGGCGGGACGAGGGTGTGTTGGGGTCATAGAGGCGGCGGAGAGGCGAGTCGACGCTGTCAATGTTGTGACGGAGCGACGGTTGATAGATTAATGTTTCCGGGCACGACAACTGGCACTGTCAGTTGCAGTGCCATTGGACTCATTAGATCCGTTAGTGTAGTGAATGCTTTATCCAGGGTGGTGGCGATGTTCCTCCCCCGCTGATGTTGAGATCCGGCGCCCACCTACAAGTCGGCTGGCGGATGATTTCCTTCTCCAGACATCTCCCCAAGGGGGATATCGCCCTAACCTGCACAAGTACTAACTTCTCGATGGGGATTACCACATGTGTGGTAGTGTAGCGTACGTAAGTTTAACTGTTGGAGAGTAAGAAGAGTGGATAGGGCAAGGAAAATGAAGAAAAGATCGCGCGCGGTCCATGGCCAGTTTGTTAGGTTATTGCTCCGGCATTTACCTGATGTTGATTGGAGAAGTCATGTATGGTAAAACCACCAAAGCGACGGTTCACTAGAATTCTCCCCAACTATGTGGCAAGAGTAGAAAATCCGCGGCCGTGGGATCTCGAATCCTAGGACACTTCAGTCGAGTCGCTGCAGAGACAGCAGAAATAATGGCTATGGGCTACATCATTCGGTATGAGGCGACGGTTATGAGGGCGAAGGGGGACAGGGCAGGAGGGCGGCGAAGCGGCGAAGACGACGGCATGCCGGGATGGTTAAGAGGCGTGGTGATGTGAGTGATAGTGATGCCGGACAGTGGGACAGCGAGGGTGGTAAAGGAGGCGGGGATCTCGACAAAGGACGGGCCAAGAGCGAGCTTTCCGTTGAGGGTAACTTGTCCCCAAGAACAAGCATTTTTTTGTGATCTTGCGTTTAGAGAGGTGCAAAGTGAGCTGAAGTAAAACAGCCTTTTAGTTGTCGCAAAAGCCGTAATATTTTCAAGCCAGTATTTGAAGTGCTACGTTCGTGGGCACATGGAACTTTACCCAACTTTCTACAGTAATACCAGCTATAAAACAATATATGTGAGAATACTGTAAGGCCGTGTGTCGCAACTTCACTAACATCTCGTGAGCCTAAAAATATAGATTCCCCTTACACAGCCCCACTCGTTCAAGGGGACTTCCACCGCAATGCGCGCACTCCCTTCATCTGTCCACGACAACCTCATACATGCGCGTCTGCCTCATTCGACCACCTTCCCTTCATCCATCTACGTCAACCTCATACACGCGCGTCAGCCTCATTCGACCGCACTCCATTCATCCGTCCACGTCAACCTAATCCACGCGCGATAGCCTCATTCGACCGCTCTCCATTCATCCGTCCACGTCAACCTCATCCACGCGCGTCAGCCTCATTCGACCGCACTCGCTTCATTCATTTTCAATCACCCCATCGACCCACAACACCCACACTTACCTCATCCACCCTCACTGGACGCACTCGTCTTCACAAACACCCCCTTCCACTCGCACAGATCACTCTCGTCTCATCCGTCCGCGTCAACATCACTCGCCTTCACCTGCCTCATCCACCCACACTCGTCGCATCCGCCCATTCCACCGCCCGCACTCGCGCACCCGCCCGCCCGCGCTGCCCGACGCTCAGTGTTAATAACCTCGCGAAAGGTATTGGCTGTCCATCCTCACAAGGCTCTAGCTGCCGCCAATGCCGACTGCGCAAAAACCATTCTTACGTGTGTGTTCCGACTTTTATTAAATGTGTTTGTTTCTCCTCTTCCTGTAATTTCCATGGGACACAACATGTCTGAAACTAAAACCACCGTACCGCAGAAGACGATCCTAATGGTGAGAGGTCCTACACCCGTCTACTATTGAATCATACATTTCAACTATCTCACCTTCTATTGTCAGAGATTGTCTTGTAGCGTGTGCCAGAGAAGATGAAGAAGAAGAAGATGATGATGATGTGGAATACATCTTGCTAACATCACCTCCCTTCCAGTCACATCCATTTTCTTTCGTTGACGTCTAAACACCTTCTTCATATCTCCTGATTAATGCAATTTGGAACAAGTTGACAAGACACACGTATTGTATCTACTGTTTTTTTGTTTTCTAGGAGTGCAGAAAAGATAAATCACACCGGTACAATAATTTCCCCTGTATTGCGTGCCACGTGATCTTATTTCTGTAGTAACTTCGCGGCGCTTCGATGCCAACTGTCGCCCTCCGTCGCTCATTCGCTTCGTACAACTTTGCTCCCCTCGCGGCCTGCAGTCGCGCCCTCGCGCCGCTTGACTGAGATATAATTGCAGGGGTGTCGCTTCCGATCGGATGGAGAAGTCGGAATCAGAGGCTGATCTAAAAAGGCCTAGATTTTTCTTTTGTCGTCTTCATTTATTTGGCAAAATTGATTTAAATATTTATTTACGTTAGAATTATGTGATTATTTAAAAAATATTGTATAGTATCATATATACACTACAAAAATAATATACAATATTAAAAATATGTTTATTAATTAACAAAAATCTATGATCCCCCCCCCCCCCCAATGATCGGCTGGATCGGCTTCGCTGGAATCGGCATTGCGCGCTTCGTGTTCTCACCAATAACCCGAAGTTAGTGCAATATGCTCTTTCCTCACTTTTATTTTTATCACCATTACAAATAGATACTTACTAGTGCCCGCAGCAGTAAAAATACTGCTGAACAAAAACCTTCTAAAATGGTTTTTCAAAACGTATCACGCACACTGTTCATGAACAACAAATAAAATACTCTCGTATAACACTGCAATAAATTAAATATTTTAACAATGGGATTTTTTGTTTTGGTAAATTATTTAATTTATAATACCATATAGCAGTATAAACTGATAATATAATATCGTATAGTAGTATAAACGAATACACAGTACAACACTTCTTCATTTATCAAGAACATAAAGACAGTTGCTCATCCATATCGCAACACGTGAATAGCATATATTTAATGGAGGGCGGCCTCTACTTTGAAGTCTTGATGCCGTAAGCCGTCAGCTGTGTCATTAGTAGACCTCGGATTTTAGGACAAATGCCTATTTTGTTTCGTTTGGAGTTGTGGAAAATAATTACAGATGTTTACGAATCATAAAAAAATGGAACTACTGAAAGCATTTAATAGTGCCTAAAATGATATAAAAGGGCGGTTAAAGCCTATTTTAATTTTTTTGTCTAAACCTGCCTAAAACGACTAATTTTGAAGAATTATAATATTTACATTACTGATTTTTTAAATTTTTTGTACCAAATACTTTCCCGAATTTCCCGAAACGCGAATATTCCCTGATGAAATACGCAATCGACTATGTACCGAACCTCTCACTAAACACACCAAACGCAAGGAGCTCTACAAATCAATATAAAGAGGATGTTTCACGCTCGTCTCCGAACTGCACGCTCTTCTTAGGCAATTGCTCTATTTCTCTGTGCAGCTGTGCCGTTGATAGGCTGAGAATGAAAAATGTGAAAGATTGAATGAAATGAATGTGAATAAAATAATATACTTGTAGTCACTCATAAAATCCGTAAAAATACTTTCTTTCCTGAAAAATAAAAAAAAAAGTGTTTAATTTAAATCCTTAGTGATCAGTTTTAGATGCGAGAAACATTATTTTTCATGTCCAAAGTTTGTAAATGCCTGGTTTAACAATTTTGTAACTTATTTTAACCGCCTACAATGCCATTTTTCATGCATGATAGTGCTTAATTTAATATTTTTTTCCCTATTTTAGGTGACTTAGTGTAGGGATCAGATAATTTTGAAAATGTGCATACAATTTACTTTTCCCCATAGCACGTCATATGCAGTTTTTACTGTTTTTTTACGTAAAATATAATAAATAAAAAATAAATAAAAAATAAAAGGTGCCTAATAATAGTTTTCTTGTGCCTAAAATTTTGAAGTCATTAGCAGTGTTGTACGGAGTGAAAAACATTACTTAGTAAGTGCAATGTCAGAATAGGCGGAAGAACATGATTTTGATTTTTCAATAAAAATCGAAATTTTAATTGTTTCTGATTTTTTCCTGAGTGAGTGGGTCTCAATACAAACACATGTCTCACATGGGCGGAAGATGCATGGTTTTCACTCAATGTCTAGGTTGGAAGTTAGTAAAGTAGACGTCAGTTGGCTGGAAAGTAGATTACTACACCAGGAGTCTGGAATTTCAAAACAGATAATGAGCACTGGCTGGTCTTGAGACATAGTACATTTTGTTTCATTCAAGGTCGTTTTCAGCTAAAAGTAGATAACATTTCATAATATTGACAACCAATAATAAGGCAACCAACAGATTAGTAGACGACTAGATAATAGCGGAATACGTTTTTCGATAGCTAGCACTTGCTCCTTCAACTACTTGAAATGGAGTTCTAGTCAAATGCGAATGGCTTTGTGCCTAACCATTTTAGTAACTGACAACAATTTCCAAATGGAAATATCAGGTAACAAACATTGCACTATAAGTGTAAATTTTAATTTATAAATGACACGTCTCGTTTTATCGAGTGGGGGTTCTTTGCTGCTTCCAAGCGCCCAGAGAACCTCGCAGATGGCAGAGTTGCTTGACGGAGAAATCTAATCCACCCGTGACATTTTCGTGAATCACCCGGGCATAATTTGGTTCATCTACAACATTCGTACTTCCCAGCCGATACTGCAGTGCGGCCCACCCTGCCAGAGCAGGTAGTTCGTTCGCCCTGGCTGACCTCACCGTGTGCAACCCGCGTGAGCGAGTAGGGAGGGGAGGGGGCGTGCGCGGTCGAAGGTCGGTGGAGGGGGCCGTGAGGGGGAGGCGTTCCCAGGGGGCCGGGCGTCGACGGCGCGTGAAACAAGCTCAGCGGCTTTATCAATTACGGGAGCCGGCGACGGCGCGGCGGGGGCGGCGGCGGCGGCGGCGGCGGCGAGGGCGGCGGCGGCGGTGGAGCGTTAAGGCGCCATTAGGGCGGCTATTAGTCGCCGCTCGAAGCCCGGCCAGGGCATCGGTATGAATTAGCCAGATCCCTCCGCCCCGCGATTGTACACACGACATTACGCGCAAGAATTATGTATACGCATTGTTTGGGGCGTCCGGTCGTCCGTGGATGGGGCTGGCAGGATGCAGTGATGGCGATGGATGGCGGTTGGGTCGGCCAGGGCAGCACGTAGCGATGAAGATAGAGCAGGTCATCACGACAGGTGGCTTTGGCGTTCATTTTGATCAGAAATAGGAAATTAGAGGTCGTGCGTGACAAAACAATATCATTCATAAAATGGAATAAATATTAGAACAGATGAGATGACATTTTTAACGTTGTGTATAGGTAAATTTCGCGCAATAACTTGAGTTAAAATGTACAATAAGAAAATATAAAAAAGTGCAGTAAATGGGATAAAAGAATGTCACAAAAATGCAGCTATTTACAAAAGACTGTTGGCCTAAACACAAAGGTACGACGTTTTGTGGAAGTAAATGGAAATATTTTGTTAGAGACGATATTTTAACTTCTGGAAATTTTACTAATATTTATCTCAGGTTTTTTTAACGGCCATTTGATTAAAAATTGCATACGAACCCGGGTGGAGGAACTTCTTATCAATGATGATGTCATTTCTGCAAACAGAAATATGGTAATTGCCGTCGTTTTGACACTATCAAAGAAAGATTATACTGCCATATCAAGGAGACAGAGACTTATTAAACACTACATTACAATAGAATTCATTGTCTATGTTTATTATCGTGTTAAAGTTTATCTCTAGCATGATAAAGTATGCATGTGATGCAGTTGACTTTGATATATTCGAATTCTGTTTTGAATCAATGTTTAAATTAGTTATACCTAATATATTGGTATTTGCTTGGAGATTTTATATAAAATCATACCTAATTTTAGGGTAAAATATTCTCCTACATCGTATTTACATTCAACGGCAACCCGCCGGGATAAATGTAAACAACTCATTTATTTATTTATAGAATGATGGAGAAAATGTGAACAATGTGTATACAATCAAAATAAAATAAAAATGTGATGAGGCTTTAAGGTACTCGCTTACCTGAGGTTTTAAATTATTTGTGGCATGTATATAAATTTAATTATGATTGCTCGTTGGATTAAGTATTAACAAAGTCAAAAATATTTTAAAAAATAATTATTTCATCCGAAATGATCTTTTTCGTTCCAAAACGATATAATATGAAACATCATTACATTTGTAACGTTAAACATTTTTGATAATTTCTTTTTTAAATTTTTGCTTGGATTATATTTTAGTACCTGAACCTAAATTTGAATATTAATAAGTGACATATGCACTTTGCAGGGATTTGAATTAGAACTTTTAAACATAACGGGTAACAATAACAACTAACTCAGTAATTTATTATTGCTTATTTGGATTTTATATAACAATTTCAGGTTTAGGCACAAAAATGGACTTTCTGCTATTTAAAAAACAATGAATCATACAGATATATTGAAAAGTAGAATAGTCTAACAGACTACTTTGGGTAAAAATAAAGAAAAACTCTCTTTTTCAATGAAACACTAAATTAATGGATTGAACATGTATTATACAGAGTTACAAAATACATTTTAAAGGTTTTTGTAGACACATGTAAATGACTTTACTCTCACTGCAGACACTTGCTAGGTGCTGTTCACACGTGGCTTTTGAGAAATACCTTGTCATGCGACCGTATTTATGATCGCCATTGTCCCATTACGATTGATAAATATTCAGAACAAAACTTAAGTGCTACAAGACAAGGGTTTATAGTCATTATTTACAATATTAACCAATACAGCGTCAAAATTATCACTGACGTAACTACAAAGGCATAGTCTACTGGACGAGGCGTGTTAAAATGACGTGTACCCGAAACAGGCACGCGAAAAATGTTACGTGTGCTTTCAGAAACGGGTTGTGGGGTTGAGGGGTGGGGGAGCTTTTGGCACTAGTTGTGTTGACTGACAGACGACGCCCTTGTAATCTAGGGTTAAATTGCTTTTTCAAAATTTCCCACAAAATATTTTCCCACTTTCATTTTTTGTGATCATGGTCACTCGAACTGCAAATGGCCTTGGGACGTGGCGTATGCCTGCGCATTCGGAAAAGTACAAATAAATAAAAAAACTATAAAACTTGGAAACAAACAATTTGAAGCATTGAAAAGAGCCCACTCAATGCGCAACAAAAAGAAAATAAAAAATTTCAATTTTTCACGGAAAAACGTTATTTTGAGATACACTAGTACCGTAATGGAGATCCATATGGATTTTTCCGTGTTTGGATCAATTTTTGACTCCAGTTTCGCACAAATTGTAAAAGATATCAAATGTGTTTAGCATTTTTAACAGTTCAATTACCCCTTTTAACTTTCTCGCTACCGTTTATGCAGTAGAGAGAAAGTTATGTAATGCTGTGCGAAAAAACGGAGAATTTTCAGCAGAAAATCGCTTATTACTGGGCACTGGTAACGAAAAAGTGGAAAAATCCATGTGATAAATTTAGAAAAAATTCTCTTACACGTGATGTAGCCAAAATCCAAGTTTTGTGGATCATTGATAACGACCGAATAATCGATCCGTCCATTTGTCCGTCCGTTCATCTGTCCGTTCGTCCATCTGTCCATCTGTCCATCTGTCCATCTGTCCATCTGTCCATCTGTCCATCTGTTAGTCTGTCCGTATGTCCGTCAGGGTACATGAATAACACTAGGGCCTAAATTATGCATACGATTTTTTTATAAACTGATTAAATCCCTGACGATCTGGCCTCACTCAAATCTCTGCTATTTTGAAAAATATTCATTAATTTTTGAGGGGTACTTTACATGAAGCTCCTGGGACCTGTAGGTCGGCGCCATATCTCAACATCGGAAGATTGCTCTCGGTGACCAGATACAGGTCGGCTTGGGGTGGTTTTCTGCATCCAGGTATTTCCTAATAGCGGGGTACCGCCCCAGCCAGGATAAGCTCTAAGATTCCGACTGGCTTCCCGACAGATGTGATAGTGTAAATGCATGTGTGTGTGTGTGTGTGTGTGTGTGTGTGTGTGTGTGTGTGTGTAGGCAAGAAGTGAGGGTATGACAAGAGAGAGGAAGGAAAGCGCGGCGGTCGCTTTTGTCGCGCGCGGTCCGTGGCTCGTTTGTTAAGGTACTGCTCCCGCATTCACCTGATGCTGGTCGGAAAAATCTTAGAAAAGTTCCGAGTAGGGCAGCCGGCTGATAGAATTCTACTCCTAACAGCGGCTGAATTCGACTTGTCTATCTAGCCGCTGTCGAAATTCCTATCACTGTCGGGACTTAACTGTGGCAGGTCTAGAACCTCCCGGTCAGAGATACTGTAGTGACATCAGTTGTTATCTTGAGCCACCTCAGCCTGTCGATGAAATGGTAACGAGCGTAGGCGTGCGCAGCCTTAAACAAGTGGGGTGCGCAAATAAATTTCTCCCCCCCCCCGGACCCCCGGGCTCACCATTTCCTTTAAACTTTTTTTTACGTACGACATATTTTACTAGGAAATAAATAAAGCTTACTGCAAGGAGAATGGATTTTTTAAAAAATGTATTGCTACTTGCTCGGAATTGCTGACTCAAGGTTGTTCATACATATAGTTCTTCACTTTAGGGATAATCATCCTCATGGCGAAACCAATCCTTTTTCATTTAGTGACGTTCTTTTCAAGAGACTCTCAGATTAAAATTTGATTCGCGACGTTGAATGGTTGTAATAGTTGTAGTATTTGTGGAATAGAATGTATTTTTGGAATTATAATTTCCATAATGGTACAATAATATAATCGATTTTATGCGGAAAAATTGCAGGGTTTACGGATAGGTTGAGAGCCTCATCTCCAAATGCTTATCAATTTTCCAAAAACGAAGAAATTAATAAATTTACGGAATGAATAGTTTATTACATAGGTCTACGGAATCTCTTTTCAAGTTTTGACGTAGACCACGGTCCCCTGATCCCTCGTGTGCGCATGCGTATGACATCGAGGGCTTTGCATGTGCTTGGCACATGCTGTCATGGCGGTTGGTCTTAAAGCGCTCGAGACGAAATTTCCGACACCCCCTGCGCATACACGTACGCACGAAAACAGATAAGTCTAAAAATAAAAACGATTTTCTGTCGCATTACAACTTGCATTGTTTTTTCGTCTTCGATGCACCTTGGCTGAGTCTCTCCGGGTATATTGATTTGTGGAAATAATATCCTAACGATTTTGATAATTTTTAATGTTTGTTCATTTTGGTTAAAGCATTACTTTCACAAATGCTAATTTAAGAAATGTTTGTAGTGTGACAGTGATATTGAATTATGGCGTAGAAACTTAGTTACTTTGTTTTGAATTTCGGCACTCACAGTTGGCTTGTCGCCGGTACGTTAGCCCATTACTCCCCGCCCCCCGAAGGCCAATACTGGGTACTCTTAAAGGGTCGAGGTCCACCTAGAAAATATCGGCATTCCAACAAAATATATTCACTTTGCAGAGCGTTGCATGTACTATGTGTTATGGTGTTATGTAACTTTGTACGCACCACTGTACGAAAACACATGGCGATTGTATGCTCGAAATTACCTTTTGTCACGGGCGGTTTTTCCTTTAGAAAGTAATGGTAGAAAATAAAAAATGCAAATTTTCAGTTACTTCTTTCAAGGATACTTTTTTCTGATAATTTCATCAATTTCTTATTATTTAATTTTACCTTGCTGTGATTCAATGATGTTTATATTTCATATTTAACTTAAAAAGTTGATTGTCAGTCTATGTAATGTACCTACTATATGGAGTGTCTAAAATCATTACTGAGAAAGGTATCGAATATTTTCATTATTGTAAATAAGTTCCTCAAGCAGTTAAATTAAAAATTGATAATATTAATAATACACAATCGTTTTCTCATTGAAACATTTCAAGGTTTCGCTGCTCTTAGGATAATTTTACTCCAAAAGGAAGTCTCATATACAATTCCTCCTAGCACGAAAATACTGTTTATGTCGCATACCTTGCAAACACATTTCTTCTTTCTTTTCGCTTCAAGCCAAAATATCTTATAAAATCTTGTGGTTCACAGTTTTAACGTAAATTTTTGTGTAATCAATCGAGTACCTAATTTACTATTTCCAGAATTAATTCGAAGTCAGCGTTAATTTATTCTCATAATTTTGCGAATTGAAGTTTGTACTTATCATTTCTTTTGAAAGATGTGGTTGAAATGACGTAGTTGCTTCCATAAAATGTAACACCACTTTGTCTGAGAAAAACAAATGTTATTTCTGGTCTGGCTTTGCTGGTCACCGTTAGACTTGCAGTCGATAACTGGCCCAGGACCACTCGGTGGGCAGTTTTGTAAACGGTAGGTTGATTTTCCTCAAAAGGCCCTCGGGCTGCTTTATACAAAAATCTTTTGTTTTAGCAACACGAGTGTTTGAGTTAAATATTAGCATTCTTTTGAAAGGGAGATGGGGCATTATTCTAATTTATATGTGGTTGAGTTATTTTCGTTGTTCATAACAGTTGCGTATTTTTACCTAGGTGAATTACAGAGGAAATACTCATTTGTTTGCCGATACGAACCTGCTCTTGTGTATGATACCTGTCATTTGACTGTAAAAATAAATACAGATAGGCGATTGCTTATTCCATTTTTATCATCATAATATTCATGAGAGTGGTTATAGTAATGAAAATCAACATTGACAAACTGCTTGCATTACCAAGCTTGAAGAAACCTTTTTGGTTATAAAGTTTGTTACGTAATATTCCATTTTCTTATATAATATTCTTCGTTAATGTAACATTGGAATAATTCAAAATATGTTCTTACACACTCTACATGTGTAATGATAAGAGAGACTTGACGTAAGCAAGCAACTTACTATAACTATTACTACTTAAGATATGTCGATGTAAGAGGAAATGGAATCGGTGGAAAAATAAATTTATAATTATGAACGTTTCGTTCGCTAATGGATAATATAGTCAAACCTTATTAAGTGTGGACGTTCAGAACAAATATCACATGTTTTTGTTTTCTTCTTTTAGAGAAAATAAGACAAATGTGAAACTAACGTTGTTCAATTCGTGGAAAAAGTAATTTCACATAACTACTATTAGTATTGTGCAAGAAAGAACTTTCACAGCATAACAAACATTGACCAGCAATAATACAATAGACATGACTTTTCGTTACGATAGAAAGGAAAAGTGTCATTTTGATAATGATATTGATTTTCAAATGTCAATCCTGATTGTTCACAAACAATTAATCATGACCGTTCTTTTTCCTTTTCGTGTTAAATTTTCTATGAATGTTCTTCTTCCATTGAAAGTTACGATTAGTATTAATATTAATTATTATGAAAAAAACCATGGTAAATCCTTTATTTATGCAACTTATTTATGGTTTGTAATGCGCTATTCAACTCCCGTTTTTATGAAATAGTTGTGCTAAGTACATGGTAAGTAAATTGGCCGCGTGATTAGTGAATTAATGACAAATAATTTTAATGTATCATTCATAGAATAATAGTAATACTTCTCTTCATTGACTTCAAAATTGGAAAAAAGTAGAAGGTAGTATCCACATTTACCTACTTGTGGCTTTGAAGATTTGCCGTGGTAATGCAGATTAATAATTCTTTTAGTGGTTACGTTGAGGGAGACCATCAAGAATGTGGTTGGGTTGAGAAGGCATTAGAAGTAAATAGCTGTTACAATACACTTTTTTTCTTTTTTCTTTTACTTATATGCAGCGCAGAAAAAAAGGTATTAAGAGTCGAATGTTTTTCATTCATAGCAGAATACATTGTTATTCCTATGCCGAATGAAAATGTTCTAAACCCCTATGTTTATATCATACTTATTGGACTAATGCTAATTCAAAATTAATATTTAACTTAAAAAGTTACTTATTCAATTAAATACTTTAAAAATCCGTGTAATTTTTAGCAAAATATGTAAGGGACCTCTGTACTCATATTACTTACTAACTAAGATGTGCATTTCTCTTTACTGGTATAATCTGCATAATTACCTATATAACATGTTAAGTTATATTGCAATGCAATGAGACACCAATTTTAGTAATAAATCAATCGAAACGAAAATATTCTACATTTCAATTTTCCTTACTTCAAAAACAATGGATCACCTCTCCCAGAAATTAAGCACTAGGAAAACAAATTAAAACTTATATATGTGACCTTCTCGAATCAATAAACTTGCTCTTCGTTTCAGAATCAACAATTTCTCAGTTTAATATTACTTAGTTCAATAACTGAGAAACGCAGCGTATTACACGATAACAGTTTTGGTACTTAGTGCACACAAACACAGATTTATAAAATTTGAAAACCTGGACACGATCTACTTCGCGAAACGCGGATCACGAATGTTGTTCAAGGACGTCTCCGAGGGGTGATGAGGAATTAGTCAGGCCCTACCAGCATTATACAAAGTCGTGTCCTCGAGGCAACGTCGGTAGTGCTCGAGTTTGAATGGAGAGGAAGGTGATAGACTCGCGTCATAGACTCGCTTCAAATACGATTCCGCTTGACAGCGAGACTTGCCATTCGCGTGGTCGCCTTTTGAGGGGAAAGTTCTGTGAGTGATTGATGTGATGTAAGTAAACTGGTGCAATCGTAATCTTTTTTGTGGCCTGGCAGTTTGCGGCTGGTAAATCTAGAAAACAGATGCAAATTAAAATTGTATGTGAACTGGTGTTTTTCGGCCTGTGGAACTGAAAATTGGTGCACACACTTGTATAGTGGACTGGTGTTTTTTCGGCTGACGATCAACTCCTATATAAAATATGCAGCACATGTATGGTAAGTAAAAATTTGATTTTGAATAATTGATATTTATTATGTAACATGCCGAGTATACTATCGTATATTAAGCTGGCGACTCCATGTAGTCAAGTGGTGCACATAAAATAGCCAATAGAGAGGTTAGGAAATGCATACGCTGCATTTCAAGTTTTACAACGGAATAACTACATCAAAATTAACTACTAATTTAACGTTTCACTGAATCACAGAATCACACGTGGAGACAAATATAAAAGTTCCACTAAAATGAGACTTAAACGTGAGGATGATTATATTAGTATACGAGCATCCATTGGAACTATCAACAGACTTCCTATGTTCATCAAATATAATGGACATGCGGATATGGATATTTGCGCCAAATCACATTTAAGTTAATGCTAACTTTGCGAAATTAATTAATATTTTCAGAAATTTTATAATATTTACACAGTTCCGAGATAATTATGAATTGATTTTCTTTGCTGTTCTATTTCTCTCATAAGATAACCAGGCAGCATGCCTTCTTGCTTTGCCAAAGAAATTCTTCCATTTTATTACTATTTACAGAACAAAGACAACATTCACTGCAATAAATTAAAAAGGACTACCGTTTACAAATTTACATATTTGTAAAATACTTCAAAACTAAATCTGTTCAAGAACTAATTAAATTAATATTTATTGGAGTAGACGTTCCCTAGTTCTAACTTCATTTCCGCCGCGGTCGCCTCAAATTGCATTTGTTACTGAAAATATTCCAAGGAATCACTTCCCCTTCCCTCATTTTCGTGTTTTCGTCAGACCATAAAAACGGAGAAGCTCTGGCTTATCGCCGAGAGAATCTCTACCGAAATAGACGTTATCGGTCACGGGGACCCGACGCCCCTTCTACCCATCTGCCGCCCCCGCTCCCGCCCCCGCCCCACAGCGTTCCTGCCCCCGCCGCCCTCCCGCTCCGCCCACTCTGCCCACTCCGTCCCCGCCGCCCCCGCCGCCCCCGCCGCCCTCCCGCTCCGCCCACTCTGCCCACTCCGTCCCCGCCGCCCCCGCCGCCCCCGCCGTCACGTCGCCTTCGCTTCTCCCTCTCCCCTTCCCTCATTCCATAGAGGTGGGTGGAGACCGCTAACTTCGTTTCCGCGGGGCCGAAGCGCGTCTTCCGGAGGAGCGAGGCAGCGGCGGCGGCGGCGGGGGCACCAGCCGAAGCGGTCCTTAAAAACGAGCTTTCGCCACGCCCCGTCGTCCATCTCGAGCTCACTGCCCGTCCTCGCCCGGGAGGATCCTTCTTGCCGGCGCGGCGCCTCGTCTTTTTTTTTTCTCCACAGATAGCCACTCCTCTGTTGCTTCGTTCGGTGGATATCCATATCAATCCAACATTCAAGTCAGTGTTGTCTTAGGATATTGAACATTGAACGAATAAATTTTTGTAATTCTGACCTGTTATATAAACACAGAACAATCAAACGAAAGCCTCTTTCAACGGACGTCTTCCATTAAGAACAATAGAAACATATGAGTTGTAGGATGGTGTCTGAGTCTATTTAAAAAAGGGGATTTCTTATTTATGTATTATATATTTCTTATTTTTATGGTTTCTTAGGGGATGGTATTACGTAAATGTTGAACAGCATACGGCGAATATCACAAATAACGGACTTGGTGAATTTACCACGGCCGTTGTTTCGGTTTGTAAACTTTAACCGTTAAACTTTAACCTAATACTCTCTCTTTTTTGACGTTAATGATGTTAATAACTACTTCATGCAAAACTATGATATTCTTAGGATAATAAAATATAATAGCAAGTGTAAAGAAAACTAAGACTTAAATTCGATTTTTGTTACTGTGAGTTTATGTAGCATGTTTACCACAGATCGTTGGTGATCCGAAGATATATAAATTATTTTTTTAATTATTTAAACAGATTCTCTATTTTATTTTATATAACGCCAACAACAGTAATATACATACGTATCTTTCTTTCATTCTGTACCTTCGAACATTCAGCCAATTTTACATTCTATTTGCAATTAAAACATTCATATTCGGCAAAGAGCATTACAACTTTGTATAACATATCTTGACGAGCAAAACTATCATGATATAAATAAGGTAGTAGTTTACTTTGACAAGGAAGGCCGATGTTAACCGAATACGCTATACCCAAAGCAGCGTTGAATCAGATCATAAAATAAAGAACTGTATTATGTTTGGAGTTGGGTTCTACCACACGTCCAGTACGCTCTAACAATTACAATTTCGTATGTGCGCGAGTATAGTCAGTGTACTTACTGTTAGGAACCCTCCGACTTTAATGACAGAAATTCGATTTTGAATGCCACGCCATACGATGGTGTGATTTGATGCGACAACCACGTTAAATGTACAGTTACAGACGTCGCTGACCATTTACAGAACTGCAGTGATCGGAGGTTATGTATATGGAAAAGCAATTCAATTTTATGCATTGGGACACCAGTCGTAGGATGTTCTCATGCTCTAGGATGTGCAAATTTGAAAGTAAAAGAAATAGAGCGTTATAAGAATATTTTTTTGCGTTTTGCTTCGGAAAGGAGATTCCTAAGAAAGTATAATTATATCGCTGTGTTCAAATTACTTTAATATTCATTTTAGTACATTCTCTCTTTAACGGGTCGCCCAGACTCAGCTTAAACTGGCCGCCTGGAGTTTCAGCCGATGATGACTGATGCACGCGTCGCGTCTTGTTTTGAGCTTCAAAGAAACAAACGAAAATGCACGATTGGTATTACTTTTAGAACAGCTACAATTTCGCATACTACTTACGTAGAATAGAGAAAGTATTGAAATGCTGTGGCGAATACCGGCGATTTTTCGACAGAAAAAAACGTGTTGTGTGACCCTGATACCGAAAAAGCATCACAAATACAGAAATTGTTTTTGTTTATTATAAAAAATGTTCTTCAGAAGTTACTGTCATTTCGTTCTATGGGAAGAAAACTGAAATCTCTCGTCACGTCAGTATAGCTTCTTAATGTTGTCCTGTTTTGACTCATTCACGAGATGGGATTTTGAAGTGGCTGAGGAAATTGATCCGGAGTGTCATATGTCTCTACAGTTGATGTTGAAATGGAAAGGGCACGGCAAAGTTCGCGAGGACCGACGGCGCTTTGTACTCCAAATCCTCCAAGCTGAAGCAACCACGCCCACTCGGCCGTCCTCCGCAGATACGCCACTACCCAGAATAGCTGCCGCCCACGGGCGAGTTGCGTCCTAGCATATGCCCTGCGCCTCACGCTATTCAAGAGTTAGCGCGCGGAGGCTTGGTGGGGGCGGTGGCGGGGGCGGTAGCGGGAGCGCCGGCGAGGGAGGGGGTCCGAGGGAGGGGTGGCGAGGGAGGGGCGAGGGAGAGGGGGCGAGGGAGGGGGCGTGAGGGAGGGGGCGTGAGGGAGGGCGTGAGGGAGGGAGCGTGAGGGAGGGGCGTGAGGGAGGGGGGCGAGGGAGGTGGCGAGGGAGGGGGCGAGGGCGCGGTTGGCGTGGGTGGTCCGGGCGGCACGAGGGATGTGGCGATGGCGGTACTTAGCATGGAGGTGGAGGTGGGGTGGAAGGAATGGAGGGTCTGGTTGCGATAGCTCAGCTACATCATTACCTCTGCAACATCGTTTACCAGGAGGTTCCGGGGTTCGAGTCCCTACAGCAGGAGATTTTTGATACTCGCTCGAATTGAGGTCTATATCGGTAGGTCGAATTGAGTCTCTGTCGGGAGGAGAATTATGGTGGCCGGCAGCTCTGATATGTTGTTTTATGTGGCTTCTCCAATCCATACCTGGTGAATGTCGGTGAAGTTTCGTCGAACTGACCAAGGAACGCGCGCGATCTTTTCATTATTGACTTCTCTTCTCCCCTTACACACACACACACACACACACACACACACACACACACACACACACACACACACACACACACACACACACACATACACACACACACCCGCGCGCGCACTTCACTACTTTGCATGCACACTATTGTCAGGAAAGCAGTCAGTAGCTCATGGTGTTAGAACGTGCCTCGAGTAATTGATTTGGGCGGTTCCTCGCGAGGGGAGATACCTTATGAAGGCAAATCTCCCAAGCCTGCTTGTAGATAGGAGCCTTATATCACGTTTCCTCGGGGAAGGAGTCTAGTCACATCCCTGGATATAGCACACACTACACTTTGAAACTAAGGACCTGAATTGTTAACAAGTCCGCAATCAGTACTCACTCACTCACGCGCTTGAACGGAGTGGAGACGGGGACGGCGGCAGTTATCTCATTAGCGCTTCGTTACGTGCGCTTCCGATCATTATCATGCAGGCTGCTGTACCGGCACAAGCCCCTGACTGACTGGGCTGTATTCTGGACTATCGTCTGTTGTCCTTCTTCATCTGTTTCCCTTTGGACTGTTATTGTGTGAAACAAAGGAATGATCTATCGCGAGTGCTCATGGAAATTCCCAGGAATTCGTGGATCAAGCTAATCGTAGCACGTGGTGTCCACTTGTATTCGTGCGAGGTTCGTGAAGTTTGCAGTTTGGAGATTGTAAATTATTTTTTAAGAGTTTTTGGAGTTCTTAATTTCAGGAGTCAAGTAATAATCCTAATGCAGTATAATTCAATGAATTTGTTCGTAAGGTTTGACAGAGCTTTATACGAAACAACCAATTTTTAATTTATACAGTATACATGTATACAATCGACATAAAGAGTTTCTTAGGAATTTTAGGAACGACTTTTCGGGGAACTCGTTTTTCCCCATCCTCAGGCTAGGTTGTGTAAGGGAGAAAAATTAAGACATAATTACTGAGATGATACAAATAAAACGTTATTACAAAGAAACACAGCAATCGGTATAGTATAACAGAGAGATTCACTAATTTAAAACAACAAAAAATAAACGTAAATAAAACATAAAAATTTACAACAGGGCGTGAAAATGCACGTCTGGCATGGCAGTTACAAAGTGAACCCAACCCAATGTAAACAATCCCAATAAGAACCCAATATAAACAATCTTTATGGCTCTGTCTTAGGGAATTTTCCAAGTAACTATTTTTGTGTATGGTTGCTTGAAAAGTTGGAATTTCCTGTGTTTGTAATTGAGTAAAATTCGTCATTTAATCTATAAAAAATTCTTTTTATACATTTATTAACTCGTTTATAATTAGATCGTTTGTTTATTTTATATTTCATGTAACGTATTTGAAGCCTCCCCCATTTTTCTTTAAATACCTCCCAACGGTATGCTGATTGTTTACATAGGGTTCTTCATTGGATTTCATTGAATTCATTGTATTGAATGAACCCGAGACAATTTTCTGTATGTGATGTTTATAATAATCCTAATACCAGATTGTTCCGTTATTGAAATAGTTTTTTGATTTACATATTATAGAAATGTTAAATTTCACCTCAAATTATTGTCAGATTTTACAGAATTTTAGACGAATATTTTATTTTGTTTGTTTTTGAGAATATTTTTCCTCTTAATGATTATAAACATTTCTATGTAAAAAAAAACTAAATTCATAAGAATTCATAAAATCGAAAAATGTGGGTTCTTGAACATTACCAGTTTTAAAGAAATATTCATTTTAATTTAAATAGAGTAAATTTGATGCATAGTTTATCTTACTGAAACATATATAATAACTAATGACCTTCAGCAGCAAAAATGCTGCTGAACAAACCTCACAGAATAACTTTCCAAAATATAGCATGCACACTGCTCAGAAACAACAAAATTCTTCCACATAGCACTGCAATAAATGTAATATTTTAACAAAACAATCTTCACAAGCAACTGCAATAATATAGTATTGTAAACAACAGTTCTTTACATCAACGTTAGATAATGAGTCCAGACTACCCTAAAATTCTGATCAACCTGAATGAAAAAATAATTTTTCGTAAGCAAACTTTGGATATTTCTTTTATAAATTCCGATTTTTCCTATTTTCGGATCAAAACTCGTTTTAACCGTTTCTAGGATCTTCAGGATCAGGTGTTTAACTCAGAAACAATTGAAACGGATATGTGGAATAAAATAGGTTTAACCTAAAAACTTGGGTACTATAAATCACCATTTCAGGAGAGATGCAGATTTTAAACTTGGCTCAGCAGGGTCGCTCGTGAGCGCCTTGACAACGCGCTCCATCATTCAGCTGCCCAGCGACTTGGAGGCGGCTGGGAGATCGACATCCGCTGTTCTCGGCGCGCATCTTTCTTTGATTCGCGCCTTCGCCGCCGCGTGGGGGAGGCGGAGTGCAGAGCTCTGTCGGCGGCCGCGACGGCTCAATGTTGCATGGCCGCCTCCGCACGCCCGCGCTACTGTGGGGAGGGGAGCTTTGCTTTCAGCCGCCGCGCCAGTGCCACCTAGATACGCAGGAACGTGCCCCAGCAAAGTCTCTCCGCATAGAGTCTGGCCCTTCTATTAAAAATTGCATTTTTCTACTCCCATCGTATTATGTTGTCATTTGTTGGCTGCTACCAGTTGCATAATGATACTCATTACGATACAGAATTCATTATGATACAGGTTCTTGAGTAATTTCACAGAAGTTTACAAACCAAGTATTGACACTTCAATAATCATTGAGAATCGTTCTATACAACGATTTTCCTAAGGATGAGCCAAAGTGACAGCTAGTGCTGGCAACATAACTGAATGTTACGTGGTCGTTGTGCCCTCGAGCCCATTAGCCTCCCTTCCTGCATTCGTTCGTTTGCAGTTGGCTAACTTGTAAATGGCTTCGACGCTTCCTTTCGTGATGTCCTCGTCCGACAAAAATATAGTGCGCCGCGAGAAATAATTGAAATTAGGAAGGGCAGTGTTATGTGTTCTTCTGTAAAAATTCTTTTTTTATATAAACATGACATTAAATTTTATTTTTTGTGTGATAAATATTGTTTATTTTAAAATCGAGACTTGAATGCGATATGCGTACGGGTGCACACGTTTCCGGCTTAAAATGAATTTTCTTTCTATTTACATTCGTTGCAGTTTTCTTTTGCTGATTGTGAGAGCATGTTAAGAGATTCTCCACATACGTAATTAAATTTAAATATTACCCAGACTCGCGTACGTGCATATACATACCTCAGCGAAACTTCTGCATAGGGATGTTTTCACAGGCGCCATTAGCACTTTACGAAGGGGCGTGTATGAATAGCTGTTGCGGCGGAGGGATACTTCTCTGAATTACATGTGATGTTCACTTCTTTAGCGAACTGTCACTTTGGCTCATCCTTAGGAAAATCCTTCTATAGTAAATGTTTTGTTCGATTGTGTACATTAAAATTGCTTGTTTAATTGATTGATAATAATTATTTGATAATACAAAATTAATTTAGTAACGGTAATTTTTACGTCGAATATTATCTATATATATAAAAGAAAGTCGTGTTAGTTACACTATTTATAACTCAAGAACGGCTGTACCGATTTGGCTGAAAATTGGTGAGCAGGAAGCTTAGAGCCAGGAGACGGACATAGGATACTGTTTATCCCGTTCGACAGCGTTCCCGTGTGAGAACGC
>BLKR01010073.1:0-70867 GCA_011170035.1 Teleogryllus occipitalis
TCCGAGTACGAACCTTGGACAATGATTCCTTGTGCAATGTAGTCGACCAAAAGAGCGAAATGTCTATCGACGTTCCCAGGGGAGATTTGCCACAGCACTGAATATCAAGTTGAAATGTGCGAAATATTTGAATGTGCTCATTAGGGAATTTTCGCACTGCATGCAGCGTCTAGGCTTGTAGGCTTTTAACCCACTTTTGAGCCTCTACGCAATCCCCATTGTTACGTTTAAGTGATAGTGGGAACGCTATTCCACCAGAGGTAGCGAGTGTAATAATGTACATTTTAACATACGCTAAAGCAGGCACTATATCGTAATAAATGGAATTTACTCCAACGTTGACAACAGTGTTCTGCTAATTCTACTATCTATATTTCACTTGACCAACATCATGTTAGTGTTATTAAGATGTATACATAATTATCAGTACAATGTATTGTTGGTTATATTTATATTAAAATATAATAATATGTTTAAAATATTCAGATCAGTGATTAGTTGGCAGCTATTGTTAGACAATGAGGATCAAGATGTTGTGGCATTATAGGAATTCTCTCTAGGCACTCTCTTCCGTCACAATTCATAATTACTTATATTTGTAACAAATCGTTCTGCAAAAGGTCTTCATACGTTTTGCCCACTACTGATCGGGTGGTTCCTCTTACATAAGCTGCGGATTTATGGGCACGAAAAGCAGCAGAAATAGGCAGACAAAATAGACGTTTAAAAATGTAAAATATACATTTAAGAAGACACTATAATTTTTTCTCATGCTTATTTGTATACTTGAGTAGAAATGTCTGAAGTAACATAATATAATTCAAGGAATTTGTTTTTCATTGTTCTCACAAACCCTCGGAGAAATCCTTTCTATTATTTGTTGACACAATTCAGACAAAAAACGCTGAATCACACCTTTTTGCTTGACATTAAATGCAAACTCACATTCTAATGCTGCACAGTAATATTTTTTACTCACATTTAATGTAAACATAATTAAAAACATTGAGTGATTTGTTTTAATTGCCATGCATAGCATACATGTTAAAATTAGTGCTTCCATAACATCACGTACTTTCTTGCATTATGTCTAAAAATATTTCTAAATTTGTAGTTTTCAAAAATTCAAAGAGATAAACGAAAAGGACACCAGCGCCAACCTTTGATGCGTCTGTGGTTCTATGGATGGAAAAAAAGAAGAAAAACATTTGTATTTTTAAGCCACCAAGGCCACTTCCAAGGAGCACTTTCTGGCAGAGCCGTTCTATGCTCTGTGGAAAGATATTACTGGATAACTAGAGCAGCGATCTACAACACTGAAAACATATGCGTGGTCTAATCTGTAACTATTTCAGAGTATATACACGGCCGCAAGAGTAAATGATACAGTGTGAATAAAAATTGGCTATTTGATTATAGTAAAAAAAATGACTCTCAGAATAACGTGCTGGAAGGATTCACGGAATGTTTATTTTGAGAGTTTTGCTCACTGCATATTCATAACTTATTCGAAAGGATATTGTGCACTGAGTTTGACGAATTAGATATTCCTGTGTAATAATAATGAATGGAAGTTACAAGAGCCTTTTCCTAATAAATTAAACGATCCACTTGAAATTGAGACCATTACGAAAGATGGGAATTAATGACTTCGGGACAAAACATGAAACTTCGTAATGATTTGTTCAAGATGTAAACATGAAAATCTTAGATTCAGATCAGTAACACTTTCTCGTATAAACTGACCCTTGTTTTCAAAACGAAATTTTAAAAGGTCTCCCTATTTGTGGTTTATCAGAGCATGAAATATACAAAGCGTTTGCCAATTCTTCTCTTCATTTAACTTCAATTCTACATGTACGGTTTTTAATATTGAAATATGGTGAATTTCATTATAATAACTCGTAAAATCCTCACACAAAGGAAGGTAAGGAAGTTCTATCTGCTTCCTGAATACTCCTCCGGTGCCATGTAAATCAAGATAATTTATGTATTTAGGGTATCAGGAAGCTCCCGTTAGGAAAAAAGAGCCCAGATTCTATGTTAAACTTTATGAAGAATGGCAGAGCCAATTGTCTTCGAGAAAATCAAGTTTGGGTTACTACCAAGGCGAAATGCAAACTAGATGCTGCAACACAGCGGACAACGGTGTCTGCAATGGAGATCTGCGTTAAGTGATTTCTCCTGGTTTTGTTGGAAACAGTCGAGTGTGGATGATATCTTTTGCCGCACCCTAGAGTACATTAAATGTTTAATTGTTTTATGTATAATATTCATTTAGACTATTAAGACTACTTAAATAATTTTTGTTATTAATTATTACCACGATATGCAGGCGTGTAACAATGAACGCTGAACTCGAACCAATATTTAGAGTAATATACCAAACTGAAATTCTCGAATTATGTGTAGCATATCTTCCGTGTAAATTGAGTTTTAGATACCCAGATACTATGAATGGCGATGCTCAACAGATTCTGTTCTTAATACCACGAGACTACTAATAGAGTTTTACAGCTAAAATATTTGTTCAAATAAATACTGAGTTAATTAATTATTTCTGAGCGTCTGGTTTGAACCGATACTGATTTCTCCAGTCATTTTGTGAAGCCCAAGACCGACAAGTGCATTGAGGAATCTTTGCAGTAGACACATCTGAGTGCTCAAATAAACAATCCTACACGGTGACCGTAATTAACTACGAGAAAATAGTATCACCATATGCTGCGCCTGACGATGAACAACAAAATCGTGTACTAGTGGTATTGGTGAAGAAAAAAACTACTGTTTCGTTCACGGGTGTACACATTTCTTACTGGGTCGTTCTGTGCCGTTCTCCCACACTAGTTCGTTCTTCCGGCTCACTGTCGGTCGCCGTCTTACTATCCCACTGCGCTTTAGCCTGTTCCTCGTTCGCGTTGCGGCTTGTATCGTGGCGCAGACAAACATTTTCACCCGCCACCCTTGCACACTATTCCGTTGAAAAATTCCGACACGCATTTAAGCGGTGGCGATGGTGTAGCAGTTACGTATCGGACTGCTATGCCCAAGTTTGCGGGTTCAAACGCGATCGAAGCCGTGGATTTTTAAGGGCAAAAATCCCTTCGTACGCCTTCCTTCGGAAGGGAAGTAAAGCCGGCTGTCCCATGTTAGTTGATTTACTCCATGTAAAAGATCCTCAAGCCTAAATGATGCCTCTGGGCTAAATTCAAATCGCCTGATTCGTCGCCTAAGTAATACCTTCTTTCTCCTATGGTTGGTAAAAGGAGTGTAACGAAATTTGCGCGGTCAGACGGAAGAGCAGGCCTCATGGCCTGAGTCTCGCCACGTAAAATAAGGCAAATTCAATTTAATGTACGTATATGAAAGCTGCTACGCAAGAGAAACAACCGGACGAACAATGTTTCACGAAATACACCCAACTTTCTCATGAAATAGTTTCATGAATTGTCCCAAGTTCTCGATAGAGTGGCATGCTGTCATTTCGATAGAGAGGCGAGTGTTTGATGTCACGCGACGGCTGGTATGAATTTCGCGCACGCAAGTAATATTTAAAATCGATTTTCTTCAGAACATAGTTTTAAAGATTTCGATTTGCCATTTTTCATAAAATTCATCATAGAATCTAGGGAATATCTTGTTTCGGGCACGGGCTTTTGGAAACCCTTTTACTTTTATTAAAATATTTATAAACATATTTATCATCATGTTGTTAGGTTTTCGTCTCTGACGAATAAAAATATATATAATAAGAAAACCTTGTTTAGTTGGAAAATCAGAATATGCTATAAATCAAGTGGGATTTCATATCAATTTCAAAAGTTGATCTCTGACCTCACTATAAACCTGGCGGAGATAGACTAAATTTTGCGTGTGCATTTCTTCTTCGAATACACTGTCAATTTGATTTTATAGAATAAGAAGATCCGATCCGGCAAAATAAAAAAATAGTTGTTTGTGTGACCTGATTTGTCACCTGACGTGTCAACCTGATTTTTGCCACAATAGAACCAATTAGTGAACAAATACCGACTGTAAAAATAACTGCCGTAGGTGGAGAGATGTCTGAATAGATGGAAAGGTGAAATTTTGAGATCGGTTTACTGGAAACGATTGAAATGTTAATTGGATCCGTGTTATTCAAAAGGTTTGAATAGAGTTCGCGTGTGAATAATTGTACAACATTTTGAACAAAGTCGGCATGACTGGCGTAAATGATGGAGAGAGAGAGAGAGTAGTTCAGATTATATTGCAAGGAAAATTCAAGAATGGACAAAAATTAGTGATAAATTTGAACGAATGTTTCATAGGAAACCGTGATATGATACTGCATTACTATTCGAAACGTCAATGTCAGTTACTCTCATTTTCACTCGAACGCCGTATTTGTTTCAAACAATTCTTCATGTGGATAACTAAACGAAATGATCGTTACTTGTTAAGAGAAGCAATTTTATTGGAAATCAAACGAATGGAATTTCATTGTTTGAATAGGTTGTCGGTAGGAGCATTAATAGTTTAGATCAGTTAAGAGCTAAAAAGACGATTCCTTGAAAGTGGTAGGGTCTGCTGTACGTGAAGGACGTATAAAATAAATTTGGTTGTAAAAAATTCAACTTGATAAATCTATTATTTAAAAAAATCTTTCTGCCTCCTTTCGGACTGGCGTAATATCCCACCTATTTTTACTACAAAAACGTATAAAAATAGGAAATTTTGATATAACACCTCGAATCATTTGTTTTAAAGATCAGTGACATACTGTTTTAAAGATCAGTGACATAGTGAGGAAAATCCTGTTGCTTTTGTTCAGACACGTCAAATTAAATAAAGGCTTGTATGTCCGTGGGAATTTGGGTGCCTCAAGGGGAACATTTGCGTGCTTCTAGCTCCCCGCGCTTTCGCCCGCTGAATTCAAAACTCGAATTAAAGCCGGAGGGATCGGCTTGCGGCGGCGGGGGCGGCGACGAGGAGGGGTCGGGGGTCGGGGGAGAGGGGAATCTCTCTCGCAGTGACAGCATGTGGCGGGAGCCGCCGCCTGCCGCACAGCCAGCTCGCCAGTCCCCCGCAAAAGGGGCGTGGCACGGGGAAGGGCAACAACGCGCCGAGACAACAGAGGCTGTGTGAAGCGGCGCGAGTTTACCTCGGCAATCGTCGCCTCGCCCCTTCTCAGCTCTGCCCTGCTCCGACCGGCTTTCCGGAGCGCGGGGGACGGGCGCGGGTGGCGGGGGCGGGGCGAGGGCGAGGAGCGGAGAACGGGCGGGGCGACCAGAAGGACGGCCAGAACCGGCGCAGGCGATTTCTTCGCGGCCCGGTCGGTCGGATCCTCTGTAACGGTGACACCGAAGGCTGAAGGGTTTCGAAGCGGCGGCGCTGGCTGCTGCTTTCTCGCCTCTCTCTTCTCCGTTGCTGCCGCGATGCCTCCTCGTGCCCCGTCTTTCGCTGCGCTGTCCCCGCCCCCTCCCTGCTGCTCCTCCCCTTTTCCCGCCGTTGTGTGCGCGCGTCCCGCGTCCCCACAGCGCCCTCCCGACCCCTTCCCGCGGCTGCCCCGCCCTCTGGACCGCCGCCGCCGCCGCCACCGCGCCGCGCTGCCGCCAGGCGCCGTTGCCGTGGCAACGGCGGCGCCTGCGCTCGCCGCCAGTTTTGTGGCAAGCGGCAGCGGCGGGAGTCGGCTTCCGCCGGGCGGCATCGGGAGGCTGTGCGCCGAGAGCGGGACGGAGCGCGGCGCTAGCGCGATCGCCGACGCTACCGTCACCGACGACACCGGCGCGCCGCCGCCGACGCCACCGCTGACGCCGACGCAGTCGCCTCCTGCCCGTGCGCCCGATCGCCCACACCGGTCCCCCCGAACGCCTCCGCCCGCGCCGCCCCCGCCCAGTGCGCCGCTCGCTTCGCGCCCAGTGTGCCGGAGAGGCTGCGTGCAGCGAGCAGCGTGAGAGCGTGAGGCGCATGGCGAGCCAGCGCCGCGGCGCGCCGCCGCCCGCGGCGCCTCCGCTCGCCCCGTCGGTGTCGCTCGGCGTGGCGGCCGCGGGCGTCGTCGCCGCCCCCTCGGGCTCCGCCTCTGCCTCTGACGCCGCCCAGCGCGCACCGCCGCGTCCCCGCCCGGGCCGCTGAGCGATGCCTCGCCGCCCGCCGCCGCCGTCGCTGCCGCCGCCGCTGCCCGCTCGCCGGGCCATGAGCAAAGGGACTTGAACCCGCAGTGCAAGGCCGCGCCTGTCTCTCCTGCGGCTACGCTTTCACTCTTTTCTCCTCTCGTCTTCGCTTCTTCTCTTCCGTCTGTCGTCTTCTGCTCCTCCCTTCTTCGGGCGCGCGGCCTGATGGACGTTGTCCGCCGCTCGCCGCCGAGCGCCGTCGCCGAGGCCGCCGCTGGCGCGGGCCCCCGCTGCTGCTGCTGCCAGTGACCATGCCGTGCGGGCCCCCCGGCGCGCTGTGGTGGCGGCGCTGGTGGTGGGCGCTGCCGGTGGTGGTGGTGGCGTGCGTCGTCGCCATGGCGACGGGGGCGCTGGGCGCGGGCGCGGGCGCGGGCGCGGGCGCGGCGGGCGCAGGGCCCTGGCGGGGTACCAACGCTCACCAGCCCCAGGCGCACAAGGCCCGCAAGTCCCCGGCGCACCGCGGGGGTAGCCCGCTGGGCGTCGCGAACCTGCCCGGCGTCCACCCCGGTGCCCCGCAGCCCGGCCCCGTCGCGGGCGTCCGCGGCAGCCCCGCCTCCACCGCCGCCGCCAGCAGCGCCTCCGACGGAGGCAAACACGAGCTCCACATCGGCCTCTTGCTCCCCTACACCAACTTCAACGCGCGGGAGTACACGCGTGTGAAGAACCTCGCCGTGTCCAGCCTGCAGAAGCTCCGCCACGGCCCCAAGTTCAAGTTCTTCGAAAAGTACAAGTTCTCGCCCAACGACGTTCTCATGTCCATGATGAAACTGACGCCGAGCCCGACAGGTAGGTGCTCCAACGTTTGTCCCTCTTCCCCCTTCACAACCGCGATCTTGGACCGATCGTTTCACATCACGGAAACCTCTTTCAAGGCTTTTGTACCGCGCTGTGCGTTGCTGAGTAGTACTGGCTCTATACCGCACGGTTTTTCGACTCGACGTGACGAGCCGGGTTGCGATTGCTGCCGGCGGAGATTTGAACGGACGAACAGTTCGGCTTGTTTCTCTCGACCTCCCTCTCTTCTCGATTCGTTTGAAACTCGGAACATAAACAGATTTTATCGCTCGTACGAGGATGCTATAAACAAACGACTCCTGAATTCTTCCTCGAGCTGGGCTCGTTTGTTTCGAGCAACGACTCCCAAGTGCCCGTTATCCTTTTGTATGACACGCTCATGGAACATAAGGATAACTGATGGGACGAAAGAAAAGATTAATTTGTTAGCTGCAGAAACTATATTTACGAATTGGTAATGTTGTATCCTAAATAAATTTCCAATATGGTAGATTGTAATATGTAATACATTGTAGAGTTGAAGACCAGTAAGTTTTGTAGGTATAATAATTGTAATAGTATTAATGTAAGTAATGACTGTAAGGTACTTCGTAAAGTTAGAGGGTTTATTCAATCGGTTTAAAAAAATTCTGGGCAGGGCATGCAAATATTTCATTTTCAATTAGCGCATTCATAAAAATCATTGGGGAATACGAAATTATTTTATGTCATCACCGAGGTATTTCTAAATCCATTTGATCACACCGTCTGCTTAATAACGCTCCAGTAATTTTGATTGATTTTATGATTGTGGTCCTAAGGATTTTATCCGTTATTTCTATCTTTCTCCTCATAAAAGCGTGGAAAATAAACCCACTTTATGAATTCTAAATGAAGAGCTCATAGCCTCTGCCTGTCGATGTAAAAGGATGGAGCACGAAATGTGACTGGAATGTTTGTTTATCACTAGCCTTGTTTAACGTCGCTGGCGCCTGACTTTCCCCATCGTTGGCTCTGCATCTGCCTCTTCACTCAAGTTCGACGTCAATAAGCCCTCGAGGGTCGTTAAATTGTCGCCCATGAACGACCGTGTCTTATCATCGCATCGCCCCGAGTTTTATAACGTCGGAAACAGGATGCTGAATATTACACCATCACAAGGTCGGGAGATGAAATCCATTGACCAAATTGCGGACAACAGTGCAATCGACCGGAAATAATAAATATTAGACGATTACCCTGTTTATAATAGTGATTTTTTGTCATTGTAAATGAATGCAAATTGGTGGCGTGTTTACAAATAATTGCGGTGTGATACAAATTTATTCCTTGATTGGGATATCGTGCTTCATTTGGTGTCGAAAAAGCGAAAGGGAAGTGTCATTTCGATGATGTTTACATATTATTTTTTTATTTCTAGTTACACTGATTTTGATATGCAAGCTATCTTAAAATTTGTAAACAATTTTACTCGTAAAATAACGAGAATTCTTTATTTCATGAAATATTCTGAAAGTTTTTGTTTTCTATTATTGATGATTCTGTGGTAAAAGACAAAAACGTTCGTGTATATAAAACTTTCCAGAATAAAAAACAATTATTTTCAGCTATTGTCCTACATCATTCGATTATTTATATGTATCAATCGTGCCAAAAATTGAAAAGATAAATTTTATTTTATGAAAGATTTTCTTCTCGTGAAGCGGAGGATTTCTTCCATCTCGAGAGCATGACCTTTGGCTTCAAATGATAGAACTCTTCGTACCCGAACTCTTTTAAGAAGACGATATGTTACTCTCTTAGCTATGTGCTACGTCTTCAGGCAGGTGCAATATACGGGTCGCCCCAACTCAACTACCCGACCCCTCGCGAGATTCATATCCCCGCCCAAGTCTCCGCCCCTCTAAACTTCGTACCATTTGTTCTCTACGATACAATTCCCTGCAAGTTTTTAGCTCCCGATATTTTTTTATATAATGCATTTTGTCTAAGGTACGACTACACCCAATAGTTGTCTGAAAGAACTGCGTGAGAACATAAAATTACCAAAACAATGGCTACCAAATGAACGTCTAATACGTAGATTTCCGTGTAATCTGTTTAGAAGAAATATCGCAGATATAGAACATTAGAGACGTTTATCTTATCACTCAATGATTCTCTCTCTCCACCATCAACTTACGTTAGCGGCTATACAGTTCGGCCAATGTTTTCCAATATTTATATTCCCCAATCAATCTGGCTGATGTTGCGTCTCCTTGAATTTAAAACCGACATTTTCCAAATTTTCAGAAAATGACTCCCTCGTTTTTGATAAAATTTTGTTGGTGGACAGTGTTGAAGATACAAAGGGCGTTTAAGACAATGATGCAGGGCTCATTTCGTTGAAAACACTGAATATTTGAAAATTTCAAAAGTTCACACTTCTTTCGGAGTCTTCATACAACTAAAGTATTGAAGATACATCTTGAAATACGGTCATGTACAATTTTTTCGAAAAAGAGAGTACTTTTCGCGTAATTTTGCGTGAAAATACGTGCGAGTAATTAAGTTCCGTTTTAATGCCACTAGTTTATCTGTTAATTGTTATGTATAGAATATAAAGGAAGGGTTAGTCTATATAGTCCTATGCTACATCAAATTAATTCTGGCAAATAAGAAGATAGAGGCTTTAATTCGACATTCCTTGTCACAGAGTATAGAAATATCTCTGTAGTACAGCGTCTTCTGCTACGTCATCACCAGAGTACTCCCACAAAATGTAATCATTGTTATGGGCACTATATGGTATTATTTATATTTGTCGAAAAAAGGGCATATGACTATCTAGAACTGAACTCTTTAAATATATACATTGAATGGTATTGATTGACTTTTAGTTCATTTGCATTCAATTATTATTCCTAGTTTCCAAGTACCTATTATTTACTTGTTTGCGATGTTCGACTAGGCGCCTCCGAGTCAAAATTCATCTCGAGTAGTTTGATGATACATTTCTGTGTATGTATCGTATATAAAACGTTCATACAATGATTTAAATATATTTTACTCCGATATAGTAAAAATCCTGTACGTGACGTGAGAAAGAAAAAAGCTTCGTACTCCAATATTGATAGCCAAATTATCTTTCAATGATTTTCCTATTGCGATTATTTCGTATGAAAAAATTAGGAAATAATTTTTATGACATGCAAAAGGAATGATATGGTTGTAATGGTAAGAACGTAGATCTTTATTTTTTTCACATATACTTCCATGTAACTCAAATTATAATCCTTCTGAAATATTTATCAAAGTTTGTGATTCTTTCAGTTTCAAATAATTCACTTCCATTACGAGATTCAACTTCACTATAGACGCTCTTTCATGTTTAGGTAGTTCATAATAGTATTCGATATCATTTTTAAAATGTTGGAGTAGGTAAAGACAATTTCCTTGATATACTAAAAACACTAGTTACTGGCGAAATAACTAGCATTGTACGTTTTATTTCTGACTAAAAAAATAAATTTCGAAGCCAAGTGTTCAGAATTTAAACTGAGTATTCGTTTGCATCTCTTCATTTTTAATACTAAATAATAAACAAGTAAAAGACCACGAACAGTATTCTCTCAAATGGATCGCAAAGATATTCAGATGGGCACCACGCAAGGTTCACTCTGCCTCCTTAAAAATATTTTAATTGATAGAGAAATTGATTCCTTCTAGCAAAATAAAATAAATGCCAAAAAATTTCTCCGAGTGTCCAACCTTTTTGCAATTTTAATAAGTGCATGAATAAAAATATCATCTATTCAAATAGTTAGATCCGTACAAATATTACACCATTTGTAGATTATAGCTTTAAAATTCAAAAATCTAGCTAAGTACTGGAAGACAATGTCCAACTTGCAAAAAGATTCAATAAAACTCCCGAATATACCTCGTTTTGTAGATCAAGGCATAAGAAATAGCTTGTTTTTCGTAGACTGATTTAAAAGTCCCCGGACTCATTGCTGCTCGAGTTACCCCGAATAATAAAGTATGTTGCAGCGTAACGTGCGCTGCAAGTTCTTTCCCTTATATTTCATTGTACGTCAAAAATAGTTAAAAACTGTGAGACTTGCTATGGGGAGAAGTGAATTCTATGCACGTTTTCAAAATTCGTCAAGGAATAATACTTCCTGCAACGACATCATGGAGAACGATAACTTGAATAACTATATTTCCCTCTTAATTCTAGAAGACGTGCACAGATAATGAAGTTACATTATTTCCAGAAGCAAAACAAGAGGCCATCTCAGCATTTGCTCAAAGGATCAGGGAAACCGGACGAAAAACCTGATCGAGATGAGTCGTTGACCCAGAAGCTGCAGTACAATACTTGTTACAAGTTGTTTAGAATTATACAGTCCAAATGGTACATAGTACATTAAATATTACTGTTAAAATTAATCTTACTTTCCTTTTGATGCTAAGTATAATCTCTAATTGTATAGAAACAGTTAAGCAGCAGAACAGTTGCAAGATATACACTATGAACAGTGTAAAGGCTGACTGAATTTGAAAGAATTCTGAACGCGTAGCATAATGAACTTAATTTTGGTTTCAATTCACTTAAATGAACGTTCCGTTTGAGGTTTGACTGAATCGAGACACCTAACAATTTTGTCACCTAAACATCAGTCAATGGTACATCGTTGATTTTCATTGGAGTACAGAGTTGTTTATTTGAAATAGAAAACTACATTAAAACAGTTTTTTTTCATTTACTATTAATTATTTATTACGGAACGAATTTGAAACAACTGATATTGTACTATTTACGCTTTCTTTAATGCAAAGAATGTTCGTATCATCCGCAAAGGGAATTGTTCTTCCGTTTAGAATCGTTGAGTATATTGTCCACGTAAAGTAGGAAGAGAATAGGGCCTAAAATCGAATTCTGAGGGACTCCACGTGCAATTGGCCCAGAGTCGGAAAGGTGTGTACATAATGTTCCATCTTTGCAGTAAGGTATTTCAACTCTTTGAAATCGTTGTTAAAGATACGAACATAACCAATCTAGGACAATGTCATGGGTTCCATATGCAAGTAATTTTGAAAGTAAAATGTCATGATCAATGACGTCAAAAGCTTTTGAAATATCTCAAAATAATCCAGTAGGTGCTTAGTTTTGATTCAGTGATGAGATGACATCTTGAAGAAAAGAAAATGTGGCTCTTTGATACAGGTCTTAGCAATCTGTGGAGTTTTGTGTCAATATTACAAATTCATCATCTTTCCATAGCATATTATACTACACTAGATGAACCCGTGCAAAAGCTATATCTTGTAAATACTTGTCTTAAAAGCGAACATAGACTAATAGCGTAGTATACATATTTATACAGTAGTGCAGCTCAGCTCGTTCTTTTAGTATAGTTAGGGATGTACGCAGAGACAGCTAGCGATCCTGGCGAAGACCAAGTAAATCTACGGATAGCTGGTAATCAAATATACGGATTTGTTTGTGAAATTGCGTTTAAAAACTTAAAAGATAATTCGTATTATTTCATTACCTCGTGGTTTTATATTCCTATGATTTCAAGGGCAAGCCATTAAGTGACACGTCAAATGACATCCAATCAGCGTTTTAACCTTACATTTGACATGTATCGGTAAATATTTGATACGCACCAACTGAATTCTTTTACTTTTGCAGTTAACACATTCATAACAATGCGTATGTTGAAAGAAGTGCACTGTTCTGCAATTAAATTCAGCAATAATTAAGGAAAGATATTTGAATTACTTACTAAGGAAATTGAAATATATATAAAAATCATTTCCTTTTAGTTATATTTAGAAGGACGATGTGGTATTTCGAATTGTAAGGTGACGTAGTATTTCTAGATTGCCATGCAAATCGCTAGTCACTGACCAACACGTCGTCGTAAGGCATTTAACACGGAGCAGCGCTTAACACGGAGCTGCGCTCGTGTGTAAATACGTATACTGTGCTAATAGTGAAACCCAACTTTGAAGGGCCAACCCGTGAATAGAGCATTACAATATTAAATGTCTGGTACTGTGCCAGAGTACCCATTCTCATATTGCTAAGCGTTAATATTAAATTGCTTAAAAATCAAATACTCCCTTCATTGTATTGTGCAATACTGTTTCTTTTTTATAGAATTTGATTTGCGTAGGTTTCGGGTATCTGCGTGATTCTGTACATTTATAGAATTGAATGGACTGGAGGCACTCAGCAGAACTAAATAACCAAAAATGTAATAGAAAGTTCAAAGGAGCTTCATTATTTGGTCCGTAGTTTTAAAAAGAACTGGGCCGCCCTCCCTGTTTCCCGCCCCTCACTACCTGCCGCACGTCCCAGTCTTCCTGTTTCAGTCCACTAGTCCCTCGTCATTACTCCACTCGTCTTCTTTTGTCCCCAAGTGAACTCGTCTCTCCCCATAATTCACCTGTCTCCACAAATTTCGTGTCCGTTTCGGGACAGAATATCCAGAGCCTAGGACGCATATATTTTTAGTTATAGACTGGAGATTATAATGAGTATTCCGGTAATATGCTTTGTGTCATAATCTGCAAACTCAATATTTTCCCTGGACGTCTGGTGAGTAATTCCTTATCTATTAGTAGCACACTTACAGGATTTTGTTTTGATTGTCTCATATATCAAAAACTGTCAACAACCCTATTGCAATAAATATATGTCGAGAGAACTGAGAGCATTGCAGAATTAATTCAACTTTTTATTTTTAATAACCAATTATTTGAGTGGTTTCTAGAATTTGTCAGTAGCATCTGCAGTTAAAGCACTTCAATTAAACACGAATTAAATATTCTTGTTTTACATTGTTGCAGTAGCCATAGAACAGACCTTATTCTGAGAAAGTATGTCAATTGTTTGCATATCAAAAATTTAGTAAAGGAAACTAGCGATAGTTCTAGCAGCATGGATATCAGCCATGATTTTGCTTTTCGTAGACTTGGACACATGGTTTTTGCGACATTCATGTTTAGTACCAGTTAAGCTCGTTCACGCTAATTATTTGGTAGTTTTCTGCAGTTACCTGTAGTTCTAGTTACGAAAATGCATTGTTCTAACACATGACTGTTATACGAGTTATTAAGGTATTGGTTAGCACATTATACGACACTTTACTGTAATATCCAAGAATTAAAATGTAAATGCAGCATTTCTCTGTCTTTCTCCCAAACCTCGTATACAGTTTTAACCGTTTTTGACTAATGGAGAAATAAAAAACCCTATAATCACACTCTTCTTAATACATTATTCTGGTGTTCTTCGTACAACATGAAGTATGTGTATGAAATATTTTGTGAACAAACCTTTAAAAAATAGTTTTATAATACATAATTATTACTTGAAAACGGTTAGAAATTCTTCAAATGTAATTAAACATTATATCATTAATCTCATGCGTTTAATTTAAACTATTCAATTTTTTCTTAAACAAGTAATATGAAATAATGTGTATCAACTACCTCTATATGATTAAGGTGTTTTCTGGCCATGATCTTAATGCAATGACAAAATTATCATTTGTTTCATAAAAATACTGAATAATATGTCCAGAATCATATTATTTTTTTTTTGAACTTGAAATAAAAACCAAATGACACTCATTAGTTAAACTACTGTAGGTGGAGTAGAGAGAACTCAGCGATCTCTTTAAATTTCCCTCGCCATTTGTCCACATTCAAGTGTTTCTGCAGTTTGTGATAGGTTCAAGCCATTACTTGAAATACTGCTTATGCATGTAGTGCATCTTTTTTCTCGGGGGATGATGGTGATCTTCCCCCGCTGGATGGCGAGATCCGGCGCCGACCTACCGTCGGTTAGTGGAGTTTCCCCCTAATCAGGACTCTCCCACCAGCGGGGCACCGCCCCAGCCAGGACAAGCTTTAAGTTCCCGACCGATCTCCCGGAATGTGTGGTAGTGTAGTGCGAGTTAGTGTGAGTATGTGTAAGGGAGAGGATAGGAAAAGGAAGAGGAAGGACAGATCGCGCGCGTTCCGTAGCCCGTTTGGTAGGGTACTGCTCCGGTATTCGCCTGGTGTTGATCGGAGAAACCACGGAAAACTACCGATCAGAGCAGCCGGCCGCTAGAAGTCTCCTCCAGACAGTGACTGAATTCGACCTGGCTGGAAAGCTAGTGTCGAAAATCCTGTCGCCGTCAGGACTCGAACCTAGGATCTCCCTGTCAGAGGCGCTGCAGTGATATCAGTTGATGCACTAAACTACCGTTCCCGGTTCGATTCATGGAAGTACTCACGTTGAGATAATCTCATATGCCATAGTGCGAAAGACGGGAGCGGCACGCGCCCTCTCAGCCTAGGACCTAAGGATTTTTTGGCACGAAATTTTATAGAAAGCTTAAAAAACAAATGGTTGGTATTGTGCTTTTGTAATTCACATCCTCTTCTTTCAGTCGGGATTGTAGGTAAATGACATTCAAAATTACAAATTGGTCAACGATGGATACAGAAAACTAATAGAGAATTGGGCTTATTTACAGTTTATACGGTCTCTTGCTGATTCGAAACACTACCGGAATCTTTCCTGTTTGTATTTGAGTAAAAACGAACAGAAAGTACTTGAGTGTCTCATCTTGTTACTGTCCTTGGCCTTTAATATATTTGAATTGGACATATATATATATAAAAAGATAAGCCACACATTCACCAGTATCGAGAATTTAACATTTAGGAATAACGTGAGGTGTTTTGTGAATCGTGCGTTCTATTTTATTACGTCATGAATGTTGCGATATCTCAATTTTGGATGTGGGAATCGGTGTGTTTTCACCATCTTTCTGCGACTCCTCTATTCCGTCAACAGTACTATCGAATCAAAACTGTATTACGTGTGTTGACGCAAATATTTTCTGTTACACATAAGCGAAACCTTCTTTTTGACAAATGCCCCCTACATTCGTTGCTATTTTATAATTCAAGTGCTTGAGAAAGTATCAAGATACCACCTGTTACAGCACGTCACAGTAGCCACACAAGCCGCATAAAGAAGCATCTGGTACAAGAGAAGGAGAGAGAATTAGGAGCTGAAGAGAACGGGCGTGGAGAATTCCGTCACCATAACATACCTTCATTTGTTATGTGTGAAATATAGGTGACCGTTATTATGACCGTAATGCCCAACCTCTTCAATCGGTCGACAATGTAATCGCTTCAAAGTGTCTCTCGTTTACTAATGCTAATACTTTCTATTGTATTGGAGCGAACTTTTCTTGTAATAACAGTCACCTATGCTCGTTGCCATATTCGTAATTAAACTGACTGGAAAAATACAGAGGTGGGGTGGGGATTTCGGAGTCAAAGGGGACGTGCGCGGAGAATCCGATCGCCATTGGAGGCCATTGGAGGCCGTCGGAGCAGCCACAGGCGTCACGCGTCGCTGATGGGCGTAGCCGCGCGCCGGCATCCCAGCCGCACGAATAGACTAACCCGCGCCTCGCCGCGCTCTTGCGTGACGTGACGTGACGTGGCGTGGCGTGGCTCGGTTCGGCTCGGCTCGGGTTGAGGCAGCGCGCTGCCCTCCCGACCACATGGACGCGTCTCTGAATGGGGGTGGGGTGGCAAATGCCGCGCCCGGGAGAGGAAACGCCCACGCCCCCCCCCCATCACCGACGCGGGAAGCACTCGCGGCGTTATCACAGCCAGGCCGCGCAACTCCCGTCTAACCTCTTTCCGAAATGGACAGGATTGATTGATCTTTTTTTTCGTGTTTCCGGGCGCGTCACCTACTTTGGTCATTAGTCCCGTTAGTGTAGTGCATGTTCTTTTCTCGGGAGATGGCGGTGATCTTCCTCCGCTGGATGGCGAGATCCGGCGCCGACCTATCGTCGGCTAGTGGGGTTTCCTCCTTACCAGGACTCCCCCACCAGCGGGGCACCGCCCCAGCCAGGACAAGTTCTAAGCTCCCGACTGGTCTCCCGGAATATGTGGTAGTGTAGTGCATGTTAGTGTAAGTGTGTGAGGATAGGACAAGGAAAAGGAAGGACAGATCGCGCGCGGTCCGTGGCCCGTTTGGTAGGGTGCTGCTGCGGCATTCGCCTGATGTTGATCGGAGAAACTACGGAAAACTACCGATCAGAGCAGCCGGCCGCTACAATTCTCCTCCAGGCAGCGGCTGAATTCGACCTAGCTGAACAGTTAGTGTCGAAAATCCTGCCGCCGTCAGGACTCGAGCATAGGACCTCCCGGTCAGAGGCGCTGCAGTGGCATCAGTTAATGCACTGAGCTACCGCCCCAGGTACCCTTGTTTGGCGTTGTGCACTTTCTCTGCAGTAATCCTCCGTTACTGAGTAATTACTATATTTGTCAAGTCTCATCACGTCAGACAGTGCCATTTATCCCTTCGGCCAGGGGCTCAACGTCGTTAGATCCCGGGGTTCGTAGCCGGTCACCCAACCAGGAACCCGCGAACCTCGAATTCGCTTAACCTTCGTAACTTCACGGAGCGTAATAAACGAAGTCGGCTAGTGGCAGAGGCCTCTTATGATCTGGATATTGATGCGACCTGAAATAACAAACAACACCGACCGGCTCGCTTCGAATTGATGCAAACTGAGGAGTAGAAAGTTTCACATGTTTTACGTCAAGTAATGCATGTAACCATTCGAAATTGTATCCCGATCAACTCCAGGCGAATGCCGGAGCAGTACCCTACGAAACGGGTCACGGACTGCGTGCGATCTGTCCTTCCTCTTCCTTGTCCTATCCTCTCCTCTTACACACACACTTACACTAACCTGCACTACACAATCACATATTTCGGGAGACCGGTCGGGAGCTTAGAGCTTGACCCGGCTGGGGCGGTGCCCCGCTGGTGGGAGAGTCCTGGTAAGGGTTAAACCCCACTAGCCGACGATAGGTCGGCGCCGGATCTCGCCATCCAGCGGGGGAAGTTCACCGCCATCTCCCGAGAAATAGCATGCAATACACGTACGGGACTAATGACCAAAGCAGTTGACGCGCCCGGAAACACGAAAAAATCAATCAATCAATCAAACCCAACAAGGGGTTGCGTCAACTACGCCACATTTTTTTTTAAAAGAATAAAAAAAATAATTATTGGAGTTAATGTTATGGTTACTGTGGGGATGAAACGATATGGTGATGATAAGGGGTGCAAGGACGAACACAAATACAACCATGTTCGAGGCGGAAGTCGAACCCGCGATCCTTTGGTCCGAGATCGCTACGACACTGCTGCCTTAGCGATCTCGGCCACCGGATCTGCATCCGGTCGGTAGTCGCTTCGTCAACCACGGAGTTGAGCAAAACGTACATATTCAAAAATTGCGCTATCTTCAAGTTCAACAAATACACAAATAATTTAAGACAATTATGTGAATTTTAGTAACTGATATATCCTAATTACTACATTTATCGGTGTAACTTGAAGAGTTAACAGTTTGTTGGATTGTCAGATTTGCCTTAACAGTTTACATTCGTATATGGAAAAATTATAAAAATGAGGAAAAATACGGAAACGTTATTTTTATTTTATGAAATTTCCAGTCCTTTTATCGACAGAGGTGTCTCAGGGCATCAACTGATGTCACCGCAGTGCCTCTGACCGGGTTTGAGTTCCGACAGGGGCGGATTCTGAACACTGGCGAGATAGCTAGGTCGAATTCAGCCGCTGTCTGGAGAAGACTCCTAGCGGCCGGCTACTCTGATTGGTATTCTTCTGTGGTTTCTCCGATCAAAACCAGGCGAATGCAGGAGCTGTTCCCTAACAAACGGGCCAAGAATCGCGTACGATATTTTTATACTCTTCCTTGCGCTAACCTAAACCCTTATTTACACACATCTCCTTGGTGGGTGAGGGGTTAGCTTAGCGGCATCTGAGACCCCAGTGCGCAGATTCAATCTCGGCCGAAGAATGTGGATTTTCGAAGGGCGGAAAATCCATAGTAGTCATGACAGGCTTTTGGCATGTAAAAGAACCCTGGCGAATGCCCGGCAAAATTTAATGCCTTCCACAACATTCCGCTCTAATGAGATCTCACTTTCTCCCAACCAGACAGTTAGGATATAATTAACTGAGCCCGACATCTGGCAGAGAAAGCAAGAGACAAATCCCAAGGGCATTTAGAGGACCGCTCGCGAGGTGCTTCTGCCGCGTCCTTGAAGGCTTCCAAGGAAGCCTGGATCGAAAAGCACGGTAGTGGAACAACTGCCTAAGGGCAGTCTCCCCGCTAATAGTCCCATACGATAAATAAATAATTTACACACTCGTACACTGGCATGCACTTCACTACCACACTTGGCGGGGTACCAGTCGGGACCGTTGTCTCGGTTGGGGTATTGCTCGACTTGTGGGAATTACCTGGTTGGCGAAAATCTTCGCAAGCCGACAAAGATCAGCGCCAAATCTCGCCAGCTAGCGGGAGATCACCTCCAGCGATGGGAATTACTCTTACTGGACCTGAGCTGTTAGCGCGCCGGGAACCACCAATCAATCAATCAATCAATCAATCGAGTCCTTTTGTCGCTCCGTCGGATCGAAATGGTCGCACTTCGAAGGCGTTTTTTTTTGTGCAAATCTTTCAACATGTCTGCGGAAATAGTTAGACTGACTTTGCAACAAATTGTACTGGGACTACAACTCTTTTCATGTCGCGTGTTCCAGGAGAGATTTATTTTTAAAATATTTATTTCGTTACGCACATTATAATAGGAGCCATTTTTGTCGTGAATACATATCGACTTCCACCCATATCTATCAACTTCCAAGAGTGATAAAAATCCCAAACTAAGTAGTACGGATAAAAGAAGGAAGTTAGAGCACGGAAGTGATCCGGAGAACAAAAATAAGAAAAAAAAGTAAAATAAAAATGAGAAAAGGGGATAACGGTGTTGCCTTTGCTATTTCAAAGACAACATAGTTACAAAATTAGGAGAATAAAGACGCTTATAAAAATGTCTCCTGGAACTTCATCAAGTATGTGACAAAATCAATTTTATTCTGTACCAAACAGGGATTGTTTAAGTCTGATTTGATTTACGACAATTTTTGCGCCTCAGATTTTATTAGCTCCTCTTGATTTATAGACCACCTCCCCACGCGTCGGTCCTCAGGTGCTGTCTCCGGATGTATTGATTCGGACGGTTATTGCGGTTCGATGTTGCTTCTGGCGCCAGCGACGCTGCAGCCGGCTCACTCGAAACGAATGAGAGGAGTGCAAGCACATCGCGCGCAGTGTCGTTTCTATATACCACGATGGGTCGCACACCGTACGTGCTTGCTAGAGGAAATGTATCCGCTCCCGTGTAAATACAAGCAAGAGGTTCCGTTTATTTTCTTAGGAGTACGTTTCGTTTAGGACTCTTGATTCTGATGTACTAAGTTCTAAATTTAGATGATAATAATAATATAAAACACATCATAAAAATCATTTAAAAAATACATCATAAACTATTAAATACTTAGAAAAATATTATGTGGGAATTTAGTAATGAAAAAGCGTTGATAGTTTTCTTTTTTCTTCTTCTTCTTTTTCTTCTTCTTCTTCTACTTATTATTATTATTATTATTATTATTATTATTATTATTATTATTATTATTATTATTATTATTATTATTATTATTATTATTATTATTATTATTTGTACAAATCATGGATTTTTTATGGAATTTTATTTTTCAGAAAATGGTACTGCTTTTCGATACAACACGCAACACATTTACAGCTATTGTGACTGCTTGTCTTTAAACAAATAATTTATTTATATTTTAAAATAAGACAGTAACTATCTTAATATTATTATGTTTTTATTTCTAAAAATTGGTTGAAATTATAAAGCTCATCTTTCATCACTTCCTATTATGGAACTTTCTCAGATGTTTTCTGTCCGAAGGTAAAATTGCGAAAAAATCGGGTATTTGTAAGAAACTAAGCTATTTTTTATTCGAAAAATATGTTCATTTCTTCAAAAGTAGCAGAAGTGGTTTCAGTATCATTCTGTAGAAATTGCAACATTTTGTGTTACCAAATGCTTCTTAGAAAATGATCGATGATGACGTCTTCGTTAAAACTGTTTTCGTAATAACTCTTCGTGAGTTAGTTAATGCCTTATTTTACGTGGCGAGACTCGGGCCATCAGGCCCGCGCTTCCGTCTAACCACGCAAATTTCGCTACGTTCCTTTCACCACCTAGCGGAGAAAGGAGGTTTTATCTTGGGCGACGAAACAGGCGGATCTCAATTTTGCTCAGAGGCTTCTTTTAGGCTTGAGAATATTTTACATGCAGTAAATCTACTACATGGGACAGCCGGCTTTTCTTTCCCTCCGAAGGAAGGCGTACGAAGGATTTTTTCGCCCTTAAGAATCCACGGCTTCGATCGGGTACAACCCTCAAACTCGGGCACCACAGTCCGGTACGCTGACCCTCATACCACCGAATCCGCAGCTAATTAATAAAATGATGCGCGATATCGGTAGAGCTGGTGTAGCAGACTGTGGACTGCAAAGGCGGATGACCTATGAAGCACCAACACCGCACTTACCTCAATAGCTTGGTTCGATGGACCAGAGTGCTTTTCGTGGCGAGTACCCTCGCCCAACTGTGACCGTACTTACAGGAGAATGTTGCTATTGTGGTTTGGGAGAATCCGTATTCATAGAATTAAACGTATAAAAACATAATTAAAGTTTAACAAAGGTAAATGCATTTAGTTGCAGAGATGCCACTCCATGTTCTCATGAAAATGATTCAGTTGCGACTACCGTAGACATTTGTAAATTTGGAATGATTAGAGAATATTATTGAAATTAACATTGATTGGAACGTGGGTCGCTTGAGCTGAAAATAAAACGCATGACATGGATCCGTGAAGCAACAACACCTTTACTTGCGCTGGAAATGAACACATAACATACAACAGGTTGGATGATATGGTTTGCTACTTGCAGACGCGTAAGCTAGCACAATGACGAGCAGGAGACGGTGACGTCAGAGATGGCCCAAGGTCGCGCGGCGTGGGCCCTCAGCGAGCAGACGCGCCGTGCAAGCCCAGCGGGTCCAGGAGACGACATCACGTGATTACAATCGCCAAATGGACACGTTTGGCAATATAATATTTGATGCGACACATGGCAATGATTTCACAATTAGCAGTTCATGTCCGCAAATACAGTCCGCACTGGACATCAAGGCGGTTGCAGGAATTGCGTAATGCAATTTATTTATTTATTTATTTAGTCAATAACTGTATGTGACGTATGGGGGAGAAAATTATCTGCGCACGCTTTCTTGAGTTTCAGAATCCCTTCCCAACAATTTAACTATTAACAGTTGAAAGATGAAAAATAGTAATAATAATAATAATAATAATAATAATAATAATAATAATAATAATAATAATAATAATAATAATAATAATGTAATGATTAGCATAGTCTGTACAAAACGTAAGTTTCGGAATGACGCGGCTTATGATTTACTGATTACATACAGAACAAGTCATCTTGCAGATTGCTGAGGCAGGCGGCATGATTCAAGTATCAAAGTAAATTAATCACTGATTATGATGCAACACAGTTCACGCACAGTACATAACACTAAAACAGATTTACACTTGATGCCTAGTACTCACAGTTTGTAATTAGTATAATTAGGACAAAGTTCAAAACCGTATACACAAAGTTCAAACAATTCATTCCGTTGCGGCATGAATTAAGAAAGAGATTAGAAATGCCACAAATTAACTAGAAATAGTAATGAACTGCGGCTCGGTATGTCATAGCGTGTGGCATGAATGAGAGTCAAAGGACTGCTGAATTTCTGTTGGCGAGAACACGATGGGAGCAGTTGCGTGCCGCGTTCGAAACATCTCAGCTAATCAGGTACAATCTTTCACTATACTTCTGATAGCGAGATTAAGAGGCATGGTTGACTTGGAATTAAACAAATTGCACGGTTGTTTAAGAATTTTAATTTAAGAATGATAATACACCTTATAAGAGTAAAATGTTAATTAATCTGAGTGATGTAATTATTACACAAGGCGTTGGGTCGACAACGTCTTTAAATCGTAGGTAATTCGGCGAATTGCGCTGCATCAGGATTGCAGAAGGATTGTGAGAGACTCATGTGGGCGTCATGCCTGCAGCTGCGCGATATCAGATTATGCATCCGGTCGGTGAGAGAGCTGGCCGGGAGCTGCCCGTTAGAATGTAAATAATGGATACGTATTTCAATAGAAAAAAATCATATCAGACTCACGGCCTCGTACCAGGGTGTGCACAATTGCGTGATCCATAATAATGCATTTATATTATTTAAATAAAGCTGGCTAGTTCTAACAGATCTATACTCTTGAATATATATTTTGAACTGTAGACCTGGTAGAGAGTAGTTACAAAAACCTGAAATGTTTATTCGTAGTCGAGCGTGCCAGTCTAAATTTAAAAGTAATAATTCAGAATCTAGAACATTGAACGAAATTCGATATTCCTGTTGGAGAGTGGTGTTGTAGTATAACCGACGAGATTCTTGGAATAGATGAAATTTAATTAAATTACATCTCAAAAGAGAGCTCTGGGGAATATAGACATATTGTTTCTCGGAATCGCTTTTATAGGGCTTTACCTGAGATTATGATGTAGAAGTAGTCTTCTAAGAAAGCAATTTTTCACTTGAGGGTTCTAGGAAAATCGATCTGAGTATATATCAGTATTTGTTCGAGTAATTTTTAATTGTTTCTCTCCATCGTAAATTGAATCTATATTCTACCATCCATCTTATTTAATAAAACTACCCAATCAACGGCGGAAAATGAGTAAGAAGCACGCCTTCACAATGCCTCAAGTACCGTTCTCATAAATGTAAGCATTCGGAAGCAGACGTCAAAAGCGGGAGATCGCACTTCTCAGAAGTCCTCTTTGCTTGTGGGAGCAGCATATTGAGATGTTGTTGCAAGCCACAAGTACTGAAATAAATCACATTGTAGAATCGAAGATAGTGATTAATAAAGTTCTATAACGCAATATTTTCGTGCATAAGTGACTTAAATGTGTTTAAGTAATTTAAATGTATTTTCCATTGTTAATACCTAGTATTGTCATTGAAAAATCTCTGCTGACTTAAATGTGTTTAAGTAATTTAAATGTATTTTCCATTGTTAATACCTAGTATTGTCATTGAAAAATCTCTGCAGAATTGATTTTCATTAATGTTTTAAAGTCACAATATTTATTGTATTGCTCGATGTTCAGAATATTCGATTGTGTGTTCTCGACTATCTTCGTGGATGTATTTTTTAAAAGTTAGGTATCATTATCAACACTTCTCTGAGAGTCTGTTTTGGCGTCATTAGTAGTGCAATGTTTGGAGATGTGTGTATTGAGAGAAAAGTTTGGTTTACGTTTCAGTAAAACTTCAATGGAACTGAATGACAATAGATGGAAGCGATTAATGAGAGGGTAGATAAAAAAATTAATTACTAGGAAAGAAAACAGGTGTACCGAAAGGAAAATAGTAGGTTAATTATAAATAGACAATTTCTTTAATTATTTTTCCGATTTTTTCGCACCACCATACACATTAGCGTCTCGGGAGACTTACAGATTATCGTTCCTTTGCTGACTTCGTTGCTTCTCTGATATTCTGAATCAATGGGAAGTATCTTACAATCATGCGTCCGCCACCGCTTGGCCATAGAAATAGGAATGAGGACGGGATAGGGAAGGAAGAATCGCGCGAAGTCCGTGGCCCGTATTCTTGCGAGCTGCCCCGGCATTCGCTTGGAAGTGATGAGGAAAAGGACGGAAACTACTGCCCAAAGCTGACTGCGTAAAAATTTGATTGCGGCATATATTCTACAAACTTGCCCAATGTTAATCACGTCAAATGAATTTCTGGCATCTAGCAAAGATCTAATTCGCGATCTACCAAACAATGGTACGTTCGTCACCATCTGTGTTGGTTGATCAATATATAATTAATAGTCAATTAAAAAACACCGTATTAAAGGCATTAAACCAATTCTTCCACCCAAAGGAATGGAGGAAGATGTCTAATAGTAGGGGTGGGAAGCTTGACTAAAGTGGTACGTCAAGAAATAACAAAGAGCATCTAAGCGGGATGATCCATGCAGTCAACGGAAGCCCCATTATGCGGAGGCAGAAATGACTTGATTCTGCAAACTGAATTTGTAATGAAGATAATCCCGTCAATGTAATGTGAGCACCCTGGATAACGTCGATGGTAGAAGCAGTGGTCTCTTTAGGGAAATATGAATGGCTCGAAGCCCACATAGAACATGGATGACACTTCGTCTCACAAATTAGCACGTTTGAATTGTTATATAATTCATCATTATCATTGACATTTTGATTACCTTTACCGGTAAATGGAGTTAATACGAGTCTGCGACTTGCATGGAGATGGGCAGATTTGAATGCGGTGACCACCTTGATCGTTTTCGTCCCTCCCTTTCTCCTTCCTTGATTCTTTCCTTGGAATTTCACTACTCGAAGTTAAAAAGGAGGAAAGGAGGAAAGTGAGAATAATGAAGGTGAAGAAGCGATGTGAATCCTCAAGAACACACATTTCAGAACGTAGTTCCAAAATTAAATTTCCGTGTAAACAATGGATTAAAAAGCGAACCTAGTATTTGTGATTTTGAGTATCTTCCGTGTCACGGACGTAGTCTACAGAACGGTCATGAGACACAGAAATGTAATCGAAGGTAGAGAGGGGATGGAGAAAGGTAGCGTGGAGAACTTAGCAGCAGGGTGTAAATGTTGTTTGAATCGCGGAAATAAAGCGGTTAACGTAAGTAGACGAGCACTCGTACTCTAAGAGGTGTAATGCCTTATATTACGTGGTGGGACTCGGGCCATCAGGCCCGCTCTTCCGTCTAACCACGCAAATTTCGCTACGCTCCTTTCACCACATAGCGGAGAAAGTAGGTATGTTTGTGCGATGAAACAGGCGGATCTCAATTTTGCTCAGAGGCTTCTTTTAGGCTTGAGGATATTTTACATGCAGCAAATCTACTACATGGGACAGCCGGCTTTACTTCCCCTCCGAAGGAAGGCGTACGAAGGATTTTTTCGCCCTTAAAAATCCACGGCTTCGATCGGGTTTGAACCCGTAAACTCGAGTACAACAGTCCGGTACGTGAAATTGGGTTCCGTCCTGAGCGTGGAGCAGGCGGCCTGTCTTTGCTGGCGGAGCGGAGGCAGGCGCCAAACAACTCCGCACGGCGGCGGACAGGAGCAAGGCGCTTAGGAGGAAGCGGCGCTGACAGGCGGGGGGCGGGGCGGGGCCGGAGGGGGAGGGTGCGGACATCCGGCGCCACCGCTGAGCTCACTGAAGAATTCGCGAACAGCCTCGGGCCCGCAGCGGCGCCACGCGGCTGGGCGGGGACCAGGGCGACGGACACTGGGTGGGCGAGGTAATTTCACTTAGCTGAATTGACGATGGTGAGATCTGGCTTGGAGGCGATGTGAAGTTGGTTTTGATTGATTTTGTCGTGTTTCCGGGCGCGTCAACTACTTTGGTCGTTAGTCCCGTTAGTGAAGTGCATGTTTTTTTCTCGGGAGATGGCGGTGATCTTCCCCCGTTGGATGGCGAGATCCGGCGCCGAAGTACCGTCGGCTAGTGGGGTTTCCCCCTAACCAGGACTCTCCCACCAGCAGGGCACCGCCCCTGCCGGAACAGGCTCTAAGCTCCCGACCGGTCTTCCGGAAAATGTGGTAGTGTAGTGCATGTTAGTGTAAGTGTGTGTGTAAAGGGAGAGGATAGGACAAGGAAGAGGAAGGAAAGATAGCGCGCGGTCCGTGGGCCATTTGGTAGGGCGCTTCTCCGGCATTCGCCTGGTGTTGATCGGAGAAACCACGGAAAACATGTGAAGTATGGATTTTGATTAGTCATTTCGGGCTTGTCAACTGCTGAGTTGACTATTCCTGTACGTGTAGTGCATGTTTTATACTTGGAGGTGACTGTGATTTGCTTGGACAGATGGTGATATCCGGCGCTGACCTAAACGTCAGATGGCGGGTTTTCCCCAACCAGGTTCCTACTATCAGCGGGGCAGCGCTCCAGTCCGGACAAACTCTTAGGTTTCCGACTGGTCTCCCAACATGTATGCTAGTTTAGTGCATGTAAGTGTATGTGTGCGTAAGGGGTGAGGATATGGCTAGGAAGAGATAGGAAAGATTTCGAGGTGTTTCCAAGAAACTACGGAAAACTACCGATCAGACAGCGTGTGTGCTGGATCTAGCTAGGTAGCTAAAGTCGGAAATACTGTCACTGTCGGGACTCGAATCGTCTGAATCTGAACTCCCAATCAGAGGCACTGCAAAGACATCAATTACTGCGCTGAGCCACCTAAGCCGTAATCAGGTTGATGTGAGGCGACATAAAGTGAGGTGATCAGCTCGGAGTGTGTTATAAGATTGTCAGACAATTCGAGGTAGTGTAACGTGATGAGAGGTGTCGGTGGGTGAAGTACGAGAACAGTGGTGTGAAATGTGATGAATTGACGGGAGTGAGTCAAGTTGAAATACAACATGACGATTACGATAAGCCGTCGATCAGAATGTGAGACAACAGGAGGTGGATGTAGAACCAGGGGCGAATAAATTGGGTTATGAGTATGGAACGAGAGGAGACGAATTCTAATGATGTCGAAGTGATATAAGGTACGATTTGATGATTGCGGGGTCAAAAGAGGAGACAGAATGAGACAGGCGAGATGAAGTGAGGTGATGAAGAGAAGGCGATGCAAGGCGAAATGAGGCGAGACGAGGCGACGCGCAACGAGGCAAGGTGCAACGAGGCAAGACGCGATGAGGACGAGCCACGATGAGGGCGAGCCGCGATGAGGCCGAGACGCGATGAGGACGAGACGCGACGAGGACGAGACGCGATGAGGGCGAGACGCGATGAGGACGAGCCGCGATGAGGGCGAGCCGCGATGAGGGCGAGCCGCGATGAGGCCGAGACGCGATGAGGCGAGACGCGATGAGGCGAGACGCGACGAGGACGAGATGCGATGAGGGCGAGACGCGATGAGGGCGAGACGCGACGAGGGCGAGACGCGATGAGGGCGAGACGCGATGAGGGCACGCGATGAGGGCGAGACGCGATGAGGGCGAGACGCGCGATGAGGGCGAGACGCGACGAGGACGAGACGTGACGAAGGCAAGTCGCGACGAGGACGTGACGCGATGAGGGCGAGACGCGATGAGGGCGAGACGCGACGAGGACAAGACGTGAGAAGGCGACGCGACGAGGACGTGAGGGCGAGACGCGCGAGACGCGATGAGGCCGAGACGCGATGAGGGCGAGACGCGATGAGGGCGAGACGCGACGAGGACGAGATGCGATGAGGGCGAGACGCGATGAGGGCGACGACGAGACGATGAGGGCGAGACGCGATGAGGGCGAGACGCGATGAGGGCGAGACGCGATGAGGGCGAGACGCGGCGAGGACGAGACGCGACGAGAACAAGACGCGACGAAGACGAGACGCGATGAGGGCGAGACGCGATGAGGGCGAGACGCGATGAGGGCGAGACGCGATGAGGGCGAGACGCGATGAGGGCGAGACGCGATGAGGGCGAGACGCGATGAGGGCGAAACGCAATGAGGGCGAGACGCGGCGAGGACGAGACGCGACGAGAACAAGACGCGACGAAGACGAGACGGGACGAGGACGAGAGGCGATGAGGACGAGACGGGATGAGGACGAGACGCGATGAGGGCGAGCCGCGATGAGGGCGAGACACGACGAGGCAACTCGAGGCGAAGTGACGCGAGATAATTCACTTTAGAACCATACGGGAAGGCGTGTGATAATGGGCAGAACGATGTGGAGACGTTACGAACGCGCGTCGAAATGAACGGAAGAGCGACTGGCCACGACACAAAGACGCACATTTCGCATTTAAGAAGACGGACAGAGCGAGGGTCAAGGGAGCCATGGTAGGCTCTTTTCTGACGGCACAGGGGGCTGTGCGGTCCTTACGAAGCCCTCCCGGTGTGCTGAACGCCAATGATTGATGACGAAAAGCGAAAATGAGGGCGCATTCATGGGAGGGGCGGGGAGGGATGGGCGGGCGCGGTGGGAGCGCCGAGCGATCGATGAGCGGGTCGCGCGCAACTGGATGGGGAACGTTGGGCGTGGAACGTGAGGTGGGAGCGCCGAGCGTCGCATGGAGGGCGTGGCAGTGGAGCGTGTGGGCGCGGGGGCGGGGTGGCGGAGCGTGGGCCGGGGTGGAGCGTGACGGATGGGTTGGAGCGCCGGCGCCCGAAAAGCGTGGTGAGAGGGCGCCAGGGAGGGCTGCCGCCGGACTGGATGGCGCGGTCGTTCACGCTCAGCGTCCCCTCTCTCTCTCTCTCTCTATCCCTCTCTCTCTCTCACTATCTCTCTCTATCCCTCTCTCTCTATCTCTCTCTATCCCTCTCTCTCTCTCTATCTCTCTCTCTCGCTTCTCCGCCTGGTATTCTCTCCGCTGCTTTATACCTCCGCCCTGTTCTCCAACACTGCTTGCTTTCACATCTCCGCAACTTTCGTCTTCGCTCCGCCATTTTCTCCCTTTCTGCGGCCCAACGCCACACCCTTCACGTTCAAACTATGATTGGGAGCGGTAGCTCAGTGCATTAACCGATGTCACTGCAGCGCCTCTGACAGGGAGGTCCTAGGTTCGAGTCCTGACGGCGCCAGCATTTTCGACACTAGCTTTTCAGCTATGTCGAATTCAGTCGCTGTCTGGAGGAGAATTCTAGCGGCAAGCTGCTCTGATCGGTAGTTTTCCGTGTTTTCTCCGATCAACACCAGGCGAATGCCGGAGCAGTACCCTGCCAAACGGGCCACGGACCGCGCGCAATCTGTCCTTCCTCTTCCATGTCCTATCCTCTCCCATTACACACAAACTTACTCTAACATGCACTACACCACCACATATTTCAGGAGCTTAGATCTTGTCCCGGCTGGGGCGGTGCCCCGTTGATGGGAGAGTCCTGGTTAGGGAAAACCCTACTAGCCGACGGTAGGTGGGCGCCGGATCTCGCCATCCAGCGGGGGAAGATCACTGCCATCTCCCGAGAAAAAACATGCTGTACACTAACGGGACTAATGAGCGAAGCAGTTGACGCGCCCGGAAACACGAAAAAATTAATCAATCAAAAAATTCAAACTCCACTCCTGATCTGTTCGCCTTTGACACGCCTTCGACCCTCGACAATCCCTTTTCTGTCTCCATTTCGTGCGTGCGCCTATTCCTCACGCCTTTTCCACTATCACGCATTTCTCTCCTCTCGGTCGCCGCTTTGTCTCCACTTCATTTCGCGTTTCAATTCAGTCAACTTCTGCGCGTTTCGTGTCCTATGGTCTCTCTCCATACTTTCATACCCGCTTCGCATCCTTGATTCTGCATTCTCGAAGCCGCCCCCGCTTCAAATTCTTTCCACTGTCGCACTTGTACTTTCCCTCTGCCTCCGCTCTGCGTGGTTGGTCCTCGTGTTTGGTCCTCGTGTTTGCTATCGCTGACTCCGTACGAGCTCCGCGTCCTTCGCCGCCTCCCCGCCGTGGAGGTATCAGCCTCCCCGCGCCCCTCCCCCTCCCCTTCCCCTGCTTTGTGTAAAAACGGCGCACACTGGGAAAACACCTTGAAAAGCTGACCAAAAGTCTAAAGCTCGAATGTCTAAATACGTACTTGTGTCTTATACATTTAAAAGAGGTCAGGATTCCACACTGAATGCTATTGATTTCGAAAACGAGAGTTCTCCGACTCTAGTCTTGCCATAGAATCAAAGTTACCTAAAATTCACGTCTCACGGGTGTGATCACGAAGTCTGTTTGAGAACGCACACTCCGTCGAGAATAACGTTTTTCGGTGCGCATTTAATGACACTTGTGAAAGTCTAGGTGTAAATGGTCAAACTCGTACGAACTTGATTATATTACATGTCGCTAGTTATCTCTGTGAAGCAATTGTGGCAACATATTCCACGTTCAATGTGTTTTGAGAGTGCTTAAATCAACGTGAAGTGAGGGAGAAAATCTGCTCCCGAGTTGCAAGCTGAGCCTCAAAACGAAACAATTGTTTTGGGGGAGGGCAGGTGGAGGGACAACGCGCTCAGTGTTTCAGTCTCCGATGAATGTATAACATCGGACAGGATACTCTTTCAACTCAGCAAGAGTTTGTGCACATGGCACAACTTAGTGGTCAAATGGCCTGGTTACCAGTACTGAATCTCCCGGACTGTAATAAAGTCGCAGGTAGTATCAAATCCCAATGAATATGGAGCAATCGTAGTCTTTGTCATCCGAAATAGATGAGTAGTCAGACAAATAATATTTTGTCTGCGAAATAAATTATATATCAAACGTTAGGTTATTATTGGATCTATTACTTTGAGTTTTGAAAAGTTTGTAAATTTGGGTGCAGGTTGGGATTCAGTAAACCCCAAAATGCTTTATTTGCGACCGGCCTTTTATTGGACTTTTGACCTGCAGTTCGTGCTTTCGCCCAGTGTGCGACTGGCGGCGAGGCGGACGCGCGAGAAAGCTTTCGCTCTGCATGCCATGTTTGGACGCCGCACCCTGTGGAGTGCAGGCGGATGGATATGCCGGGGCTGCGGTGGAAGTTTCAATGTCGGCGAATGGTCGTCGAGTAAGTAAACGATGAGACGAAAGAACAGTTTGCGGGCTTTTTGGATTATCGGCGGAGTCCAGTCACAAGTTTTGTGGATCCAGAAATATTACGCAAATGGTGAACCGAAGTGTCTCGTTCAGCATACGCTAAAACTATGGATAACATTACGGACAGCTAGCCTGTAGTTATAATTTCCCTCCGTAATTTACGTGTCTAGTGGTCTTGTTTCTGCGTTCAAAAAACAACTTCCAACTACCTCACCAGAGAGTAGGAAATAATTGACATTACAGGGTTTGTTTGAACTAAATTACAGAAAATTTAGACGAATAGAGCAAAAGAACGGCTTTCAAATATTGGGTAGAATTATTATAAATTTATTTGAAGAAGGAAATTGCGTGGAAAACCATATTTATCAGGTAGTACATGTTTTAATCGGCAAAGTTTTAATTACTAGTTGAAAAATAAAATAGTTGTGCATTCCTTCTCTATTGATTCTGATTAACGTATTTTAAAATACCATAATGACGAGTGCCCAGTGAGAACTTTTAAAATTGGTTGCAGAACATTTGTTACCTTCATTCAAATACTATTATTATTTTTGTATATAAATGTTGATTGCTATGTATATAGTTAGAATTTTTATCGCTAATATTCCCCGTCCGTAATCCAACTCTATACCTAAGTCTCATCCTTTTCAAGGATAGATTGCAAGCGGATTATTCTCGCAGAGTTATCATTAATACATGTTCGACAGGCCACTCCACACTAGCCAATGGCCTCGGTTGTACGCATGAGAACTCCCAGGATTTGACCTGAATTATTGGGAGCACCAACCCTCAAATGTTCCTTACTGAGTGGCGACGGTCCTCGAGATTACACTCAATTTTTGATAGTTAATTAGCACGCTTCATAAATGCGCTTCGATGCTACTCAGAAACTGCAATGCACCCAATCACTTCTGCATCGCTTCCTCTTCGCGTTTCAGAGAAACGTTAACCGGCGCTGTTGAAGCTGCATGTACCGTTGCGTTCACGGTTAGAGATCCCTCGTTCATGGAACATCGTGAATAATTTATCGCATAACTTACCGACCATTTAGCTCCGCCCGCGCGGCTTCGCCGTGGCCGCCGCCCACGCAGCCCTGCGCCCTCCCACGCACGCCCACGCCCTCTCTTCCGATTTCCCACTCTCTCCCATTCTCTTCCACTCTCTCCTAGACGCTCCCATTCACTTCCAATTTCTCCTCCTATCGTCCACGTACCCCAGCGCTCTACTGCTCTATCCCGAATTTTTCCACTCTCTTCCTCATGCCCTAGCTCTCCCTCTCGCTCCTTCTCACTCTTTCTTCATCTATCACTCTCTCTCACTCACTCGCTTTCTCATTCTCTTTCGCATACTCCTCAGTCTCTCGTTTCCTTCTTACTTTCTCAGCTTCTTTTATCTCTTCTCTGTTTAATCCGTGCTCTGTTTAATTTCTACTCTTTGATCTGTTTTTTTCTCAACCACGGCTTTTTAACTCGCATATATTTTATCTATTCTTTTTACCTTTACTCTTTTTTCTCCAATTCTTATTTCTTCTACTTATATTTTTTACCGGTTTTACGTTCTCATATAACGCCGTAAGAAGAAATTGTAATCATCAGCCAAAAAACGACAATTTTTTTGACAGAAAAATTCTTATTCTGTTGTAGCACCACTACTTTCTCTTTGTTTTACGATCGGCTTTTCTACTTGCTTTTTCTCCTCTCCCACATACCTTTCTTCTTGCGCTTTCCCCCCTTTCGCTGTGGTCTTTTCACTTTCTCTCTTCTCGTTCTTTTCTATATCTGCACTTGTCTATTTATTTCTCCCTCTTTTCGCTTTCTGCTCTGCTTTCTCTCTGAACTGCCATGCCGCTATAAAGATCGCCAATGCAAATTATTTAATATTTCAATGGAGGCTTCGTTCTAAAAAAATGAGCGAATGTCCAAGTGCACATAGTGAGAGAGGATCGTTGACTGGCTTTGCGTATTTCTGAGAACTCATTCCGTAATGTGTTTCTATTCTTCTGTAAATTATTGTCTCTCTACGTGATGTTTACTAGATATTGGAGAAAAGAATTTTTCTCACCACATTGAATAAAATGCTATAAATATTTCTATTTTACAATTTTCTACAATTTTGTGAATGGATTCTCAGATGATTACATGTGTATAGGGACTTATGGGTACCATTATTTGGTCGGTTGGGGCACAATTCAAACTAAATGGAACTGTTAATGGGCATAATTGTGTGTACTCTGCTGAAGATAATCCCCGCATTACTGTTGAAAAGACTGTGAATATGTCTGGTGTAATTGTGTGGCGTGTTTTGCCTCTCAGTTTTGAAGGTAGAGAGCTTTTGAAGGTTTGGGAGCTAGAGAAAAGTACCTGTCAATGCTTGATAATCCATTTTCCTTACCATTCGTACAGTGTACGGTAATGACGTTTTGTTTCCAACAAGATGGCGCCTCGCCGCACTCTCATAGGGATGGACGTGCATACGCGGACCAAAATATACCAGGACAGCGGATAGAGCGCCGGGGCAAATCGAGTTATCTGAACTTCTTCAGAGCTTACGCCACTAGATTTTTTACGTAACACAGTAAAAGTTGAGGTGTACAGACCTAAACAATTGAACTTGAACACACATTAGGATGCATTGTAAATGATGGGCACAGATGGATACTTTGGTGCGAAGTTCGGAAACATTTGAGACTCATATCCAGAAATGTACAACAATGCTGAAGGCCTTGCAAACATTTTTTAGATTCATCCCTTTGGAATGATTAGTTTGATCAGAAAGTATACATGTGGTTTTACAAGTAGAACTTTTAACGTTTATTTGCCAAAAAAATTAACTTGTTGAGCTAGAAAATAAAGTTTCTACGTCAGTTCAAAATGTGCATACTTTTTTGGATGTAGTCTGTATATCAGCTATATTTTGTTGCTTATATTCTGCGCGGTATCATGCTGATTTAAAATGGTGTGAGGGAGCGATCATTTGTTAAAATTATTATTTGCATTTAAATAAAAGCACTCGCTCCATTTCGTCGGAATAAATGTTATGATAATCAATTAGAGAAGTGCAATTTGGCCATGTAAAATAGTTTTCTTATGAGGGAGAAAATGTGTTTGCAGCAAACCTTTATGAAGAGATTATTGTATAATAGATAGGTGTAGACCCATTGTTGAGGCTACAAAATAGCTTGACATTCTGGGAGAACATCAGACGATGATTCGGGTTGACAAGAAGACTCCTTCCGCGTCTTTTAACCTCGCCACCAGGGAAATTCCTGAAAGCCAATTATTTAAGAACTATCAGTTTACCTTTAGCATAAGGCTTATTTAGTATTGAAGAAGTCAATATTACCTTTTCTGGACGAAAATAAATCGTTTTCTCTCGTAATGAAAGCGTGTCAGTATTACGCGAAGACTGCGCGCCAACGCGTTGTTTTCACGGAGTCTGAATTTCAGTGCTAGGCACGCTACCAATCGTCAAAAATCGAATTTCCAATGCAGTCAGTCCTTGCAAAGAGTTTCATAGGAAAAAAGTGTTGCCTTTCTCTGTGGAAGCCCGCCCACGGTTTTTACAGAAAAAATATTGTAGTTCCAACGCGAGACGTTTCAAATATATACCCTTTGCTGTTCATTAGCACCAAGGAATTGTTATAAGTGATTGAATTCCAAGTACGACGCCAAATTTGAATTAATTTTGGTCACGTATGTGCCGACACAATTCCCGCCCGCGAAGGGAATCGAGCCGAGCCCGCAGGGAAGGGCCTGCGCTCCGTAGGAGAAGCTGCAAATGGATTAAACAGCGTTGCCAGTACTGATTGAAATGAACAATTGAATCGTTGTATCAGAAACCCGTCAAACGCCAAAATTTAAAATGCGCTTTAATGGTGGAATATTGTTCCATAAGGATAGACACATCGCTTATTCCATATTTACCTGAAAAAATTCTTTTATTAACTGCTTTAATATTAAAAAATATTTTGAAATCTGAAGAAGTGGGACACTTTTTCTTAATTTTCTCGACATGAGAAATTTGGTGTTTGACGGGTTTCTGGAATAAACGATTCAATTGAAGAAGCGACCCAATGCTCAAATGTGGGACGTGAAAGACGTGGCGAGAGTGATTCTGGCAAATAACTTGAATGCGTTTTTTAATGCTGAATGATGTTTAACATGCGTTCGAGGGGTCACTGGTTCGTGGGTAGAAGGAAAGCAATGAACATGGAATTATACGAGTTTATATCGATGCCTAAAAACACGTAATTGGAAGTCCTTCTTTTAAACGATGTGTCCTCGCGACGAGAGGACCGGGAACGGTAGCTCAGTGCATCAAGTGATGTCACTGCAGCACCTCTGACCGGGAGGTCCTAGGTTCGAGTCCTGACGGCGGCACGATTTTCGACACTAGCTTTTCAGCTAGGCAGTCGCTGTCTGGAGGAGAATTCTAGCGGCCAGCTGCTCTGATCGGTAATTTTCCGTGGTGAATGCCGGAGCAGTACCCTACCAAACGGGCCACGGACCGCGCGCGATTTGTCCTTCCTCTTCTTTGTCCTATCCTCTCCTCTTACACAAACACTTACACTAACATGCACTACACAACCCCATATTCCGGGAGACCGGTCGGGAGCTTAGAGCATGTCCCGGCTGGGGCGGTGCCCTGCTGGTGGGAGAGTCCTGGTTAGGGGGAAACCCCACTAGCCGACGGTAGGCCGGCGTCGGATGTCACCATCCAGCGGGGGAAGATCACCGCCATATCCCGAGAAAAAACATGCACTACACTAACGGGACTAATGACCAAACCAGTTGACGTGTCCGGAAACACGAAAAAATGAATCAATCAAAACTCATTTGAGTACTTTTGAGCATTAAAAACCAAAGACAGGAAAGAGAAACAAACAAAACTTCGAAGCCGTGATTTTTGTCTTTTCAACAATTTATGAGATTAGGTAGTGTAATTACTTTTTTAAGAATAAGCTTTACTGGGATGTCAGATAGAATTATACAATGAAATTCTCGGGGCCTGTTGGCCTTATGTACGTGTAGATAAGCGAGTTTTTGTTTTAATTAAATATCACCCTCCACTCCTGCCCCACATGACGGGCAGTCTAGAACATATTGTTTACAGAACAACACACGCTGAACAATCAAGAGTAAAATCTCAATATTGTCATTGCCGGTCGAAAAGTTATCCAGCAGGTAATGCCTATCTGCCAATGGCCAGAGCAGTATGAGTTGCTTGCCAATCGGGTGCGCGATGCCAGAAACATTACATGTGTAACTAGATGCGATTTCCCACTACATCTTCACAGGCAAAAAGTGATAAGCTTTAATCCCCCTACAGGCCACAGAAGATAGTAACATTTACTGTGACTCACCCACTATTATTTCCCATTTCACTAACTGTAGCAAAATGGAAGATCCTGACCTAAATAATATAGCCTTGATGAATAAACCAATTATATGGGATGCTCAATGAAATGAAAGAACAACCTCCGAATTGGAACACGTTCCTTATGGTCTTCCATGAAGACCTCATAACTAACTTTATCACGTGGGTTCTATTCGGAAAGTGTTTACTGCCCCCACTGTAGTTCCCTCTCTTTCCCTCTCCCTTCCCTTGATCCATTACAAAGAGAGTGGACCGGCGCAGGCAGAGCATTTTGCACGCCGCGTTTGACCGCGTTTGACCACGTTTGTCTCTCATTCCGGCGCCGCCAGAAGTGTACACAGCGTGTAATTATAGATTTCACAGCAACTTGGTGGTCGACAAATTATAATTAACTGCAGTAAGCTGAGTGGATGTGTTATTAGTTTCCTGCGTTTTTTGAATGATTATGTGCTGTATGCCCTTCATTATCACTGCCACGTATAAAAATATTTAAACACATTTTGAGGATCTTTGATACCGAAGAAATTAATTTTTAGAAATATTCTGTCCTCCATAAGAGTTCTTTTGTCTGTTTCTCAACTACACAAGGACGTAAAACGTCCACAGAATTTTCCATAAAATGAATTTCCCTAATAAATGTGTCCGAACTTATGGACTAGAGTATTTTAAACTATTGTTTCATTACGTGTGATGTCCTTTGCACAGTTTCAATATTTTCTAAAAGAAATGGCTTGAATTTTAAGAGTACTTTTTGCTACACGTGTTAGATTTTCATCATCGATTTTTCGAAAATTTCAAAACTTTTTCTTCTTTCGAACTTGTCCTGTAGCTTAATAATTGAACAGAACCGAAGATTTCTGTGTCAGTGCAATCTTATTTTTAATGTTAAATCTCTTGATCATTTCATATTGTTTTATCAAAACGTTTCGAAATATTAAGACAAGTCGTAGCAATTTTCCAGAAATATGTAAATAGAATCCTCTCAAAAACAGTTCCAAATTTTTCTTTAATTTTTCGGGTAGGGATAGAATGCTACCCATTAAATTCTATGACTTTCATTAAAACTATTGAATTTCAAAATTGAAAAATGTTTATTTCTTTTTTGGAATCGCCATTGCTTTGTTTGGTGAAAAGAATTTTTATAAAATATACGAAGTGCTAGTAGAAGCAATTAGCAATATTAAACTATTACCTAACAATTAAAAATAGTACTTGCTGTTGCTCCAGTTTTTCATAAAATATTGGACAAAATCGTAAACTTAAACAAATAGATTGCTAGAATTGTAAACAATGAATCTGATCCAATATTTAAATTACTCTAATAATTTTGTACTATCACGATTTGAGAAATCTCACATAGAGTAAATAAAAGATGTCTGAGTTTGATGTGTTTTTCAAAAAATTCTGAAAATATTGCCTTTTTATTTATGTAAGTGGACAGAAATGAGACAACTTTTTAAATCTAAAATTATACTAAAAATGGTATTTTGAAATTGAACAACTCATTTAGACATATTAGTAATTTTTACTTCAACATAATAATAAAAACGTATTTACTTTGCAGGCATATTTTTAATGAAAACAATAAAATTTCTGAATACGAATTATTATAATCTTGGAAAACCGTTTTAGACAGTTTTCAAATCGATATCTAAACTAAAACTTTTCATTATAAAAAATGAGATTTTTTTATCGGAATATGGTACATTATTTGAACGCTTTGTTGAAAATATTGATTACGTGTTCACTGCTGTCTAACAATTGTATTTAACAGTTAATAAAGCTGGAAAGATGCTTACCTGACAGATTGTTTAGGGAATTAAATTCGTAACTTTTTTATTGATTATATCCGGTCAGTTTTTCTATTCATGTAATTCAAATGTTTTTTTACCATTATACCCCCATTATATCACTATACTATTGCATAACCAATATATCATTAGCCATTGTACCATACCGTCATGGTCCTTTACAATTACACAATGCTTTGTTTTGCTATTTTATTGCATATGAGAAACGTGTTAAAAATAGGAAATAGGTTTGTGCCACTGCCACTGTCATCGTCACCTCCCCCTCCACCGTCACCGCCACCGCCGCTTCCACTGTCACTGCCTCTTCCGCGTCCACCTCCACCACCTCCACTGCCCCCTCCACCGCCACTGTCTCCTCAGCCCCCGCCCCCGCCTCTTCCGTCCCGCCTCCGCCTCCGCCTCCGCTTCCGCCCCCGCCGCCGCGCACGCCGGGGACCGCCCGACCGCAAAGCGGCGTGTCCCAGGGCCGGGAGGCAGGTGTCGAACAACCGGAGGTCGACCTGTCGAAATGGCCCGGGGAGTGGGGGTTGGGGAAGTGGGAGCGAGAAGGAACGGCAGAGCTTCGGCGACAAGGCGCCTCCGCCGCCGCCGCCACTCCACTGATGAGTTTGATAAGGGGCGAAGAGAGAAACAGTGGGAAGGAAAACCCGAGAGAAAGAGAGAGGGAGCGAGAGGTGATGCCGGCATAAAAGTGAGGAGCGCAGAGTTTAATTTAAAGATATTGAGCCCAAGCGAAGGCGCTCTTACAGGAGTCGACGAGTAATTTCTTTTATTAAACGGAGTTAATTTGGACCTTGCTCTGATACGCCGCGGGGCTGCCGGTCTCCAAGCTGAAGCAGCGAGAGTTGGCTATCGTGGAGTCAAACTTTTCAAAGCTGTGCATTTTAGTTTCACTTTATTATGAAGGTAATTTTAAACATTATTTTACAGTGCAGAAAATTGTTTTCTTCAGATACGAATATGGTAGCAACAGGAGCGGTAGCTTAGTGTATCATTTGATATCACTGCAGCAGCTCTGACCAGGAGGTCCTAGGTTCGAGTCCTAACGGTGGCAGAATTTTCGACACTAGCTTGTCAGCTAGGTCGAATTCAGTCGCTGTCTGGAGGAGAATTCTAGCGGTCGGCTGCTCTGATCGGTAGTTTTCCATGGTTTCTCCGATCAACACCACGCGAATGCCGGAGCAGTACCCTAACAAACGGGCCACGAACCGCACGCGATATTTCCTTCCTCATCCTTGTCCTATCCTCTCCCCTTGCACACACTCACTTACACTAACATGTACTACACTACCACATATTCCAGGAGACCGGTCGGGAGCTTAGAGCTTGCCCCGGCTAGTGAGGTTCCCCGCTGGTGGGAGAGTCCTGGTTAGGGGGAAACCCCACTAGCCGACGGTAGGTCTGCGCCTGATCTCGCCATCTCCCAAGAAAAAAGCATGCACTACACTTATGGGACTAATGAGAAAAGGACAGGCCCGGAAACACGAAAAAATCAATCAAAGCTATGGTAGTCAAGAAAACATTCCTAATGTGTGCGGGTGTGCTGGGTTTAGGCCAGGGGGCGATCCATTTGACAGTTGAAAACAGTTAACAGCATCACCAAAAATCGCCTCGACTCACGACATTTTCTCTTCCGTCAGTGCGATGAGCCGAGCATCATCTATTAATTTGCAACGCGGGCAGAAATAGAAATTAACTATGTAGCCTTCGGCTATATGAGATATCTCGATTGTTTTGTCAGATAGTAAGTAAAAGTACGGAAAAATTAACCAAGAATGAAAGAGTTCGTTTATTACTGATAAATGCAAATATTTGATTGAGTTGTTCCACCTACTATTATTCTGCCCGTTCTGACAGATTTCTAATCCACAGTACTTCTCTGCTTTCGACAGAGGTGACTTTATGAGACAGGCCCTAAATGCCGCCCGGCGGTAAATATTTGCTATTAACGTTCTTTGTACTTTGTGACATTCTTGAGATGTAAAAATTGGCTATAATACAATATTATATTATTACAATATACGGGAACACACTTACTGTAAAACATATTTAACTTACTACATTGTTATAAGAAAAGTATTTTATTTCATTTTCTGAAGTAGTGTGCATGCTTTTTGTGAAATCATTTTGTATTGCCTCTTTCACCAACATTTTCGCTGCTGTATGTTACAAAGTAAAGCTTCATCCTACTAAAAGCATGTGAGAAAATTAAAATGAATTCTTCAATGGCGAAATATATATCACTCAAAACAAACCGTGCAGTTGTTTACGTTCATCACCCGTTCAACTAAACTTGCAATATACCAATATATAATTAAAGATCTAACAATATAAATAGTATCTTTTTGAATATAAGTTATATAGTCAGATGTTGTGGCTGAAATTGGATATTCTCAACTCACTCTTGACGATGTGGACCTCGCAATATTCAATTCCCTAACGATTTCCAAAATGGTTTCTCCCATGCGTCTAGCTTCAAGTACCATTCCACGTTCAAGTTTGTTAATTCCTGTCGTGCGGCCATAATCACGTCAGAAACCTTTTCACATGAATCACTCGAGTACAAATGAAAACTGTGCCGATGCACTGCTCTTTTATATCTTTTGTGCGCGAAATGAAATAAGAAATTAAAAGATTTTTTCTCGACGTTTAGGAATTATTCGATGCTTAATTCCTTCCAAGATGGCAGAGAATTTGCAACAATATGAAGAATGTTACAGAGCAAACAGAACAAAAAAAACGATGTTCATCGCTTTTTTACCTTTCCTCCAAAGAAACTATTTCTACATGAAGTGTGTGTAGAATTAAAAAAGCTACCAAGAAAGGATTATGGAACATAAAATTTTTAACTCGCGTCTTCATGGGCTGACGGCATATTTATTTTCATCTCCATCTCCAGGGGTTTCCTCACGTGTTTTACCTAAATTCATTAACCTTCTGATGCAGAAGTGGGGCCTGCAAGGCCCGGTATTTTTTTAAATTTGAAATCGCTTGATGATGCAGTACCATTTATCGTTATCCCTTTTGGTATTCTCCTATTGTAATGTAAAGAACAATTTGTGTGTGTTTTCGGTGAATTCGAGTTATTCGAAACCGAATTATGGATTACTTTTCTTAAATATACTTTAATCACAAAAGTGGGACCTCGGAAGCCCGGCGGACGCGATGTGATGTAAGCTCCTGTACGTGCATCGGAGTGCAACGGGTGCCGATTGTTGGAAATCTTTGACGTGATTTTGTAGATACCAATATGATGTAAAATCAGATAGATCCAGTTCTGTCTGAGAGATTTTTACAATCTAAAACAGTAAGTGCGCATTTAGCTCGTGACATTTGTATTTCGACGCGATGATTTCAAAAGAATAAATCGAGAATATTCTAAATGAATCAGAAACGAGCGATGCTAGTGTATTTTGTTCAAATGATGATGATGACGATCCCGATTGTTAGCCCATCTTCAAGATTCCGTAGACACAATGAAGAGTACAGAGATGCATTTTTATGTAAAAAACAACAGAACTGAATCTGATTTCAATGAGGAACCGCGTACTTCATCTTCAAGTTTGTATTTCATGATATCCAGAAATGGATTTCAAGGGCACAAAAGCGCGTCACCAGCTAATAGATTTACAGCAACATTTACTCACGCGATCAGCTTCAAGCAGTTTATTCTGCTCAGTTTTTACTTTTAATTTGTTAACAACAGTTTTCGAAAAACCTGCAATAGTTGCTATATTTCCCTGTCAATGTGTGGAGTGAAGTCTGAAGCCATCCCCTTCTAAAAAAGATCTTTGGGGTTGTGACGCTATTGGGTACACTAAAATGAAATCTACTCACAAAATTTAGTAAAAGGAATGCAAAAAGGAACAATACTTGTGTCTTGATTATTTTGGAAAGGAAAAACTCGCAAAAAATAATTTAGTTATTTCATTGAAACAATTTGTATATCTTCATTACAGGAGCTATTTTCAGTAACCATCATCAAGTAACATCAATTATTTCTTAAATAAATCAGGAATCCAGTGTTGCCACTTTTTAAAACAATTTTAATGATAACAATAATACTACAAATCTTAACGATCGCAAATCATTTGCTTCAAAAAACTATTTAACTAGAAATTACACAAATAGGAGTACTATCCTTAATAATTTTGCAACCTCATGTATTCATTTATAATGACTATTATTTTTTCATTTCCATGGCGTTTATCTGTTATTATTGAGAAAATGTAAGAAATACATTTCTGTGCAAATATTTACATATTTCTTTTCGGTTCTTTCGTCTCTTTTTTTTGTAAGGAATCCACAGCCAGGGATGAATCACATACTATTTTTCATTCGGTGTGTTAATATACACTTCTTACGACACTTATAGCGCATTTTACAATCTACATTTCAATAACTATTACAAATATACTATTTGTTTCATTCGATATTCACGTAATACTACTTTAATCGAACATAGTATTTGTATTTGATTTTTTCAAATATACATATGAGCCTGTGTTAAAAAAACGTAAAAATTTTTAAATCTAATAATCAACTTTTTTGATTAAATTTAAAATAACTTAAACAAGATAACATTATAATTAAAAATAAAAGCGATGCATTGAACCTTGTTTTACCGTAATGTAGTCCTTTGTTTCTCAAGACTACTGGTGGCAAAACGTACGTGAGATTTTACTCTTGACGATTTTTTCCACTCCTTAATTCCACTTACTGGAGACGTGTGTTTTAAGCATAACATTAGTGAAATACGGCCTAATTTCTTTTTTGGAACAGAAAGTCTCAAATTCTAAGTCAATGCACTTAGATTACATTTGACGGGCTACTTAGGTCAACAGTACTCAGTTACCGACTTCACTTCCGTCAAGAATACTTGGGTTACAGTCGACTTCAACGTGCCGGACTGTCAGTTTAGGTTCGTAGGTTATATCCAACAATTACTGTAGAGCGGAGAGGTCGAACATTTATTGATTGATAGTTTCTATATCATGATTTAATATAGGAGGTTCCAATGATTGTTCTTGGAGTACGTTCTAGAGATTCAGTTTTATTGCAAGACTTATCAGTATTAACAGAAGTTGTGGGTTTATATCTTGGTTGTGGTAGTACTAAATTAGGCATATGCATAGCAAGTACTCGTATAAAATGTAACGATATGTAGCAATATATGAACTTCTATCGTTTCGTGTAATGTTTTTGATATCGCGATAACGCAGATTAGTTGAGCGTTCATAAAAATCCAACGTAGTAAATGTAGGGCTTTCAACGAATATTACAGAGCTGATGCATTCTCCTGAAGTTTTGATATAAAGAAAATGAAACTTTTTTTAAATAATTTAAAAAAACAATTTTTATGTCTGTATGTTCTATTAGCGTTATCACATATAGATTACATATCGAAAAAACAACAAAAGTATTGTCAAAATGTAATTGAAATGAAATACGGAAATTTCATTTTCGGCGTAAAAAATACCAACGCTCTTCTACTAGTGTACTAAAGTACTAAAAGTGATATTTCGAATTTGCGATGGCAACAAAGCAGAGTCATTATCTCAGTTGGTCGACGCCTATGCTCATTTCAGCGCTAATACTTCAGAAATCACCTGATGGCATTTTTTTTCTTTTGGATTTACCAGATCCATCTAAAAATAGCGTGCCCATAGAATTCTATTACGAAGCGTACATTATTTCGACTCGTCTATTCAAACACGTAAATTAAAACGTGAATGCTGACCTAATGAATCGACATGCGGTTTACTTTGTCTCCTAGTCCCGTGCAGGGATGGGTCCCCTGCGATAAAGAGCGTTTCTAACGCTCTATTTTTGTCGTTCCATTTTCGGCACGCGTGCGTCGATAGAAGCCCGTAATCACAAAGTGACTGCTGTAATCATCTTGTAACGAAGCTCGAATCGCAGACACGAAAATCCCCACGCGCCTCCGCTGGCGGGGGGCGGGGCAGCGGACACTTGGAAATGACTCGCAATAGAAACGAGCTAAATTGAATTATTGGCCGGCGGACGGATCCACGGGCAGCGGGTAGGGGCGGGGAGCCGAGGCCGCGGGGGCGGGGTGCGTTCGCAGCTAGCGGGGACGAGCCGAACGCGGAGGAAACGGGCTGGGCTGACCGGAGAGGGGGTGGAACGCGGGGAGGTCGAGGCGGGGCGCAGCGGGGAACAGGGGGGACGGAGGAGCGGGCGGGAGCGAAGCGTGGCGAAACGTGACGTAGAGCCAGGAGGAGCGAGGACAGCGTGGAGCGGGGCGTGGCGTGGATGGGCGGAGGGTAATGGGGCAAATTGCTGTGGGGTGAATGAGACGGGGAGAGGTAGATTGTGACGGGATGGAGCGTGGTGGGAAGATGATCGCATGGCCGGAATGAGCGTAGCGTGCTGTGAAAGAGCGGAGCGTTTCCACGAGTAGTGGAGCGTGACCAGGATCGTTGATGTGATGCGTAGCTGGCAACGGTGGAGAGTCGCGGGGAGTACAGCGTGGTGCAATGTGACGGGGAGAGAAGGAAACGTGCGAGGACATGTGGGAAGGTGTTGGGAGAGGCCAGAAAGGTATGGGAGGGTCCGGGTTTTACCGGCGGACGATTGCCGAGCAGGGAGCTGGGAGCGGGAAGCGGGGAGCGGTTGGGCCTGACCTACAAACATGAACCCCTGCAACGGTTTCACGTTGATGAAGCCCCACGGAGCAGTGGGCGGGGGAGGGGGCGGGGGCGGGCGCGGGCGCGAACATCCGGGGCGGGGGCGCACCCCAGCGCGTCGCCCGGGGCGACGCGGGCGCCGATGGTGCGTGAACTGACGCGTCTCCCCCCCCCCCCCGCTCCGCTTCGGGCGTTGCTGTTGACGCGAGCGTTTCATACAGCAGGTTTCGCCGGTGGATGCACCCTCATTTGTCGGATAGCGAACTGCACGATTATTTATTTGTTTGGTGCCTGGAATTCACACTTGTGTATGCAGTTTGATATGCTATTTTTGTATATTTTTTCGTGTGTCATATATTACACAGGATATTTCGTAAGTAGAGTTGCATACTTTTAGAGCATGTTGAGGTGCCGAAAGTTATATTTTTTGAACGAATGTTTAGTAAGAAATTTCATGTAATGAAGTTATACGTATGACATATGCTCGTAATTGTTAAAAAACTTTTAATGCCTAAACGTTTGGCAGATCACATTTTGACGCAGGGAAGGAAATATGTGTCTGTCAAACATCTATTTGTACGGTGTTACATTAAACTCAGGAGTAATTGCCACATATAATTTGATTTGATTCATTTGGTCAAAGGCAGTAATAACTGTATATGACGTATGGGGAAGAAGAATATATGCGCACTTTTCCTTGAATACCAGAATCGTATCCAACATTTTAACGATAAATAGTTGAAAGTTAAAATAATAATAATAATATTAATAATAATAATAATAATAATAATAATAATAATAATAATAATAATAATAATAATAATAATAATAATCATGAAATTTAGAAACTATTTGAAGAACTAAATGAAGCAGAGAGCAAAACTCTACAACAATAAAGCTGAATGCTTCGTTAGGCGGATCGTTTTCATTGAATGTAGAAGAAATGCTAAAGGCGATCATGTACATACACACTCTACACTGACGAAAACGTATTTTGTGCAACAATTCCCCGTGTATTCTGGTATTATTTGTAATTGTTGCGTAATATTATAAGGTAGTTGAACCCGTAAAAGGGTTCCTACTCGAAAAAATATTTCACAGGACTATTTGATTTATTTCGTCAGAGAACGGAAAAAACTGCAAAAGGGGAGGAGTACTATATACGCTCGTTTTCTTGAGCTCCAGAATCTCTTCCTAATATTTTAATTAACAATAGTGACGTTTCAAAAAAAGCGAGGATAGTAACACAAGACATTTTCGTTAGTAAACGAACTTAAGTACAGCAGGCGAAACTCACTGAACCAACATCGGAAGAGCCAGAGTCAAAGTAATGTATGAAACGGTTCGTCTTTAAGAAAATAGAAGTAAAATTCACCAGGTATTGTTTTTCAGAAACTTAGAAAATAACTAGTATGATTGTAAATATGAATGATTGACTCATCGACTGTTGTATCATCAACTGTTCCTGTCGTTGGGCGCGTCATTATAGTGAATGATTTTCGCAGGCAGGGGTGGTGCTCCACCCCTGCAGGACATACATGTTGGCTGCTGTCGAGTAGAGTAGGCAGACGCAACTATTCTCCTCCAGACAGTGGGTGAATTCGATCCATCTATTTTGCTAGTGTCGAAAATTTACCCCGGTCGGGACTCGAATCCTAGAACTTTCCCGGTCACTGTCGCTGCAGGGACAGCGGCAGTGCTGGCTCTGAAACTAATCTTAGCCGGTGTGACTATAAATAGTATATTTTTACCAATAATATACTTCTAAAATCAATTCATAGTGTGTATAATATTGCAATTCAAGTTGATAATGAACAATTAATCACATTTCTTTACGGTGTATGAAACATCTTTGTTTCTCGTCCGATCCGTATTCATCCATTGTGAATTTTTGCTTTCATTCTGGGAACTAAATGTTGCAAAATCTCCCATTTTTCGAGTTTTTAGTATTTTTATAATTTAAGTAAATAAATAAATGTATAATAAATTTCATACTCGTTAAAGTACGTGGGCGAGAAAGGATGGCTTAAGCATTATGACTAGAGCTCGGCAATATAGACACTAAAAGGTCGAAAATAGGCAGGCAAATGGGCACTTAAAAACTTAAAAATATTCAGGGAAATAGGCATTATAGTTCACAATAGGCAGGCACCTAAGAAACAAAAACTTAAAAATAGGCAGGGAAATAGGCACTGTCTTCATCTTTTGACTGCACCTGCTGAAGAAGGTTCGAATAGTTTTCCTCACTTTTTTTTCGCATTTTTTGAATGAGTTGCTGTGTTTTTATGTTGTAAGAAATGTTTTTTGCACAGTTTACGACCTTTTCACAACACTGGCAAAAAATACATTTCCAGTCCGTTGTGAATCTTCTCCGTTTATCCACTCTTTTAGCACTTCTTGAAACTTCGCTTTTATCATTGTTGCAAGCATGCTTAAGAGGAACAGCAAATTTACTGATCTGGCATTCACCAAACTTCGAAACCGATGCAAACTAATCGAAGAAAACGTCGCCTATTTTGTGTAATTCTACCTTCTAAAAGCGAAGGATGCCGGTAGCGCAATTTTTGAATGCAGTTGTGTTCTTGGTAAGGAACAAATAGTTCACTAATCACAATCAAGATCGGAAAGACGAGAAAAATTTCCTGTTTTCTCGAGCGCTCTGACGGGCTTCGGCGAAGTAGATAATGTAACTCGTACGCTGTCAAATTCTCAATCAATGTACGTCTCTAATTAAACGTTAATATACGTATACATAATTATACGTGTCTACCCGATGTCCCTGCTCGATGCGCAAACACGAATCGCAGGCACGAGCTTTTCTATCGGAGGACGCCCTGATTGATTTTATGCGGTTGTTACTTGTTTGGTAAAAAACACCCAACAGTGATTTCTCAAAAAATGATTGTAGAAAATAAAATATAATGAAAAAAATATTAGAAATGCGAAAAATTGAATATAATCACTCCGAGGCTCTTAACGCTTAAGTAGGCCATTATCTCAAAACTAAGCATTTATAGGCATTAAAAGACCCTCGCAAAAGCCATTTCTGAGGTAAATATTAATATATTTTATTTATTTAATAGGTAATTATTACATACAAATTAGAAAACTTGATGCTAAGTGGCTAGGCCGAAGGCCTTTAAGCCATTACAATACCTACATTCTACGGCGTTCTAAATTTCGTATTCTGGTATTGACCCCAAATGGTCTCTCCATCGCATCAATGCCGCGGAAAAGAGACCATAAGTACGGCTGAGGAGAAAACCCCTGAAGGGGGAAAAACCTGCCGTCAGAAGCCGAGTACATGTTAATCTATCCGATTTTGTTTTTAACCTATTTATTAATTTATTTGGCGTGGGCGTCACGCATTCTCCTTCCTGTGTTTGGCCTCCTCAGTACCTGAAAACAAACAGCACCACAGAAGATCGTCCGCACCAACGCCTCTGCCCTTACATTTCCGATTCCCACTTCCCTTCGCCCCCTAATGTACTTATTACTTTAACAGTTTCATTTTATTTTATTTTATTTTATTTTAATTTATTTTAATTTTAATTTTATTTTAATTTATTTTAATTTTTAAATATTAATAATGAGGTACGTTGCCTATAATATATTCAAAGAAATAAAATAGGCAAAAAGGGCATTGTCCAGACTCTAATTATGACACTTTATTCGTGACAGGTTAACACGATTTGCTCGTTTCCACTGTGTGTGATGATGGGAGGTCAATGAGTAATGATAATGTAGTTTTCAAGTGGCATACGTAGTGGCATGAGTAGCCCAGTATATCTTGTTTGATGGTGAATGCTCGCATGCACGCGGCGTGACTCAGACATCTCGGCTCCCAGCCGCGTCGCGCGTCGGAATGTCGCTGCCCTTTGTGGCGCCCAACGCCGTGGGCGGAAAGCGGCTGCCAAGCGCCTGGCACAAGGGCTGACGAGCGGGCGAGAGCCGCCCCCCGGGGCAGCCGGGGCATGTGATGAAGATAATGCGGTGTTTGTGGTTGATTGATTGATTGATGGTTAGGCGCGTCATTGATTGATTCCGGGCGCGTCAACTACTAGTAATTAGTCCCATAAGTGTAGTGTGTGTTATTGCTCGGGAGGTAGCGGTGGTCTTCCTCCGATGGATGGCGAGATCCGGCGCCGACCTACCGTTGGATAATGGGGGTTTCCGCAACCAGGTATCTCCCACCAGCGGGGCTCCGCCCAGCCAGGACAAGCTCTAAGCTCCCGACCGGTCTCCCGGTATGTGTGGTAGTGTAGTACATGTTAGTGTAAGAGTGTGTAAGGAGAGGCGATAGGAAAAGGAAGTAATGGGAATGATCGCGCGCGATTCGTGACCCGTTTGTTAGGGTACTTCTCCGCAATTCGCCTTAGTGGTGATCGGAGAAGCCACGGAAAACTACCGATCAGAGCAGCCGGCCGCTAGAATTCTCCTCCAGACAGCAACTGAATTCGATCCAGCTAACTAGATAGTGTCGAAAATTCTGTGACTGTCGGGACTTGACCCTAGGACTTCCCAGTCGGAGGGACTGCAGTGACATCAGTTGATATTCTGATTCGTCTCTCCAGGGATGGTGGTGGTGCTGAGGGTAGTGACGATGGAACTGGTAGTAAGGTAATGATGACTGTGGTGGTAGTAGTAAGGGTACGGTTGGCGAAGGTAACGCCGGCAGTGTGTCTGGGAGGGAGAAGTAAAGTGAGAGTGCCGTGGATGCGGTGAGAGACGGGGGAGTTGGAGAGGAAAGCGAAATTTATTTGACTCCAGCAAACGAAGGACTGAGCTAGACGAGAGAAACGCCAAGAGTGATGGGATAACTTGATTCGGTGGTAATGGCGGCGGGACAGAACTAACGCTTTGCGTTTCTAGGCGTTGGAGAGTGGAACCGATCGATTCGGAGCAGGTAGGGACGGAGCGAGACTAGGCGGGGGCTGGTGAGATGGACAGGATGGAAATGAGGTGGTGCAGAGACTGGACGCGATGGAGACGCAGAGATGGGAAGAGGTAGAGTAGAATAGGGCCGGATAATGATTGGTTGGGAGGAGGGTGGTGATGGCGTGATAAGCTCCGGTGGGATGGCCGGTCACAGCAGGGAAGAAGAGAATTGGAGGGCAGTGGAGATTGTGAACTGTGGGGAGAAGAGTGCGGGGTAGGACGCGGGACAGCGGAAACGGACTAAACGGAGTGGAGGATGAGCGAATCCGGAAGTGGGAGAGAGCGGGGCCGGGGCTGGTGGCAGGGTCGAAGTCGGGAGCGGAGGCGGGGGTGGAGGCGGGTGAGGAAGCGGGTGAGGAGGCGGGTGAGGAGGTGGGGGCGTGAGCGGAGGGCGGGGCAGGCATGGGCGGAGGCATGCGGAGGCGGAGGCAGGCGGGTGCGGAGGCGGGTGTGCGGAGGCGGGGGTGGAGGCGGGTGCGGAGCGGGGGCAGAGAGGGGGGCGGGGACGGAGACGAAGTGTGGGTGGGGGCCGGGGTGAAGGCAGGGGTGGGTGCGTAGGCGGGGGTGGGTGAGGAGGCAAGGGCGTGGGCGGAGGCGGGGTGGGGCAGAGGTGGGGGTGGGGGCGAAGGCGGAAGGGGAGCGGAGGTGGGTGGGGCGAGGCGGTGGCGGAGGCGTGGGGGTGGGGCGGAGGCGGGGGTGGAGCGGAGGCGGGTGGAAGCTGGGCGGAGGCGGAGCGGAGGCGGAAAGGAGGCGGGGCGGAGGTGGGGTGGAAGCGGGGCGGAGGCGGGGCGGAAGGCGGGGCGGAGGCGGGCGGAGGCGTGTGCGGAAGCGGAGGCGAGAACGAAAGCGGCGGCGGGGCCAAAACGGGGTCGCTCCGCGCGCTTCAACCGCAAAAATGACGCTATCTGGTTATCCCCGCCGAGTCTGTACGATGGAGGCGCATGGGCCACTCGTCTGTCCGGGAGAGATTACGCGTTGGACGGTCAATGCCGCGTCATTTTGAAGCTGAACAGACGATTCAACGAGGGCGACGGGGCAGCCGCTCAAATTGACGGATGAGTCATTGTAGCGAAATATGCGGACGCCACTGGCTCTGGGCCGGCGATCCGCCATGTCGGTTGGCCCCGAACCGTTGATAGATTTGTCTTTCGGTGTCTAATAATACGATTATTCTCTTTCATTGGGTTGTCCCGATTTCGCAGTTAAAGGATAGCAGACTGTGTCTGAGTACAAACGTACGTTGATATGTTCATATATTAGTTATATGAATACATTTTATAGAACGTCCACTTTTTTTTGAAAGGTTCTCTCCAAAACTAAAATATGGTAGGAGAATAGGAGGATGAGATGATATGTTGGCAGTGAACTGTTTAAGACAGTGGCCTACAATTAATACCAATTCCATCATCTTACCTTTAATAGCGTACCATTAATACCTTCGAAGGACTAGCATGTATTTGGAATTTACAAGCAAGTTGTTGCCATTATTGGGGAAAACAGTACGACAGCTACATAATTATTACATTAAATTAGTTTGGGAAAACTGATACCTTGTAATGGCATAAATTATCAAAATTATGACACTGGTGTAGCTGAAGTTAAAAGTAATAATGTCATGACTAAATTACCGTGAAACGTCTTGAAAATATCGGCTTGTATGAATGACATAAATATGAAGAAATTGAACAAAACATAAAATTGCAATAGAATTTACACATAATGCTGTAAGAGAAAAAAGAACAGCATTCAAGTTCGATGTCGTGTGGTTTTGTTCTGCGGTATGTTTGCTGCTACACGCCATTCGTATGATTGTGCTTTACTGTTGTGACAATGTTGTGCTGTTCTTTTCGTGCAATAGTTTGTTGATGAAATTTAAAGAAAATGAATTAACCTTTCTCATCTGCACCTCTTAACAGTAGAGCAAGGACCTTTAAATAGACGTTTTGTCCGTCCATTTTTTTAGCAAATCCATCAAAGTGACGAACGGCCCTCAATGTGGCTAAAGATGAAAGAACGGCGTTCCAATATTGTAGCATCAATCGATTACTGCCAAGCTACACGCCCTGATATAACAAAACATCGAAATATTGATTCGCTCTCTAATAATATTGTCTTGACGACGACGAGCACCTGTTCAGGAGTGACATCCGTATCCAGTGTGTCGCAAGCTGGCAGTATGCTCCGAAGTATGATGTCACTCCCTAGGCGCTGTACATTCCGCTCTGTACCATTGCGCTTCATTCGCGGACGAAAGGGGCGAACGGTGAAAATTACAAGTCTGTAGTTATTCCTCCCCGAGAGCATGTTTTGTGTATGCAATGAAGCTATAGTTATTCAAATGCCCGTCAGCCGACACTCAGTTAACCAAAACCATTCCTCATACAATTACAATAACAATAATACAATAACAATAATACAATAATTTTGTTTAATATTGAGTGTCTCATTTAACATGACAAATCTAAATAACCCTAAAAATACGCATCGAACAGATAAGTCTCAGACAAAAAACGAACTCTCCAAGGGGTACATCTTTCTGACATAAAATAAATGTCACCTTCGCCCCCTGAGGGTGAGGTGGCCGGCAACTTTCAAATGTTAAACAGGAAACCAAATTTTTATTGCATATTTGGATTTTACACTAAAAAATCATAAATTGTCTCTAAAACATTTTTTTATTCGTGATAGACAGCGCAATCATCTCAAAAATAAGATATTATGCAATTCTCGAGAAATTACACTTTGGATTGAAATATAAAGAAATACCTGTTCAATATTTATTTTAAAAAGTGTCTAGTGATTACATTTAAGCTATCACTCACTCCTAGATGGTAGGATGGGTGGTAACTTTCATGTATCAAACGGGAACCTTCATTTCTTTCATGAAAGAATCTAGAAAGGGTGAGTCACTATTCCGGAAGTAATTGGGAGTGAAAAGATCGTATAAAGGAATCAGAAAGGATGTAAACATGGCAAGCTCACGATGTCTCTATTGCACCAATTATTATAAAGATTGCAACCGTAGAGCCATTAGCATAATCGTAAATCGGGCTTTATCCTACGAAATACGTATGTGATTGATTAAATGAGAATGCCACACCTCTTCAATAATAATTCTTAATCATTCTGCACAGCTTCTTCTTTCGATTGGTTGGTTGTTAGTGATTCCGGGCCCGTCAAATACTGAGGTCATTAGTCCCGTAAGAGTAGTGCATGAGTTTCATCGGGACATGGCAGCTATCGTCCCCTGCTGGATGGCGAGATCCGGCGCCGATCTACGGTCCGCTACCTGGGGTCCCCAACCAGATATCTCCCAGCAGCGGGGCAACGCCCAGCCAGGGCAAGCTCTAAGCTCCTGATCTATCTCCCGGCATGTTGTAGTGTAGGGCATGTTAGTGTAAGTGTGTGTAAGGGGTGAGGATAGGACAAGGAAGAGGAAAGAAAGGTCGCGCGCGGTCCGTGCCGGTTTCTTAGAGTACTGCTCCGGCATTCGCCTGGTGTTGATCGGAGAAAGTACGATAAACTATCGATGAGAGCAGCCGGTCGCAAGAATTCTCCCGCAGATAGCGACTGAATTCGATCTAGTTGACAAGCTAGTGTCTAAAATCTTGCCACTGTCGGGACTCGAACCTAGGGCCTCCCGGACAGAAGCACTTAAAATTTCCTTTGATGCAGTGAGCCAACTCTCCCGGTCTCTTCTTTCGAGAGCTGGGGGAAACATTTCCAATAAAGTAGTAGATTTTAAGTAGAAATGTACAAGAATATAAGCCCCACTAATTTTAATCAGAATAAATTTGTTGGCAAGGCATCGGTACCATTTTTAGATACGCAAGAGTTAAAATGGAACGGTATCAGCCTTTCATCCCAAGCAAATAAAACATGTTTTAAACGCATTAACAATCAGCCTGTGTATTGGACTATCATCAGTCTTACTATCAGTTTCAATGAATGTCGTTTCTTCCTAAAGAATGGCACGAATCTATTGGTGATTTTTTTATTTAAAATAATTGTAGCACAGATTTGTGTTGTGTAAGTGAATTTTTTTCTCATGGACCCAATTCTTCGATCCCTAGAGGAATTCACCCGGTATCTGAAATCCCAACAGGCAAGTGGCAGCGGAGCGCTCTAATGAAGATTTAATAGCGCACCACGTCGCACATCTCAAACCATATCGCGTGCAGCTGCTTAAAAATGGATGCGCCAGTCCTCACCAGGAGAGATTGACCGAGCGAGAGGACGAAAGGACGAGCGGGCAAGCTATGGGACGAGCAAGCGGGTGATGGAACGAGCGGATGGGTGAGGGGGTGGGCGGGCGGGGAGGGGATCTGCGGGCAAGTTAAGGAGACAAGAGGACGTGGAGGGGACGAGTGGGCGAGGAGGGGATGAGTGGGCGGGGAGGAGACGAGAGGACGTGAAGGGGACGAGAGGACGTGGAGGGGACGAGCGGGCGGGTGACGCGACGAGCGGTTGGGGAGTGGCGAGCGGGCTGGGAGGGGACGAGAGGACGTGGAGGGGACGAGCGGGCGGTGACAGGACGAGCGCGGCGGGGGGGAGACGATTGGGCTGAAAAGGACGAGCGGGCGGGAGGAGGGACGAGCGGGCGGGGAGGGGACGAGCGGGCGGGGAGGGGACGTGCGGGCGGGGAGGGACGAACGGGCGGGGGGGACGAGCTAGCGGGAAACGCTCGAGCGGGCGGAAAGGGGACGAGAGGACGGGTGAGGACACGAGCGGGCGGGGAGGGGGCGAGTGGGTGGGGAGGGGACGAGCGGGCGGGGAGGGGGCGAGCGGGCGGGAAGGGGACGAGCGGGCGGGGAGGGGACGAGCGGGCGGGGAGGGACGAGCGGGCGGGGGGACGAGCGGGCGGAAAGGGGACGAGCAGACGGGTGAGGACACGAGCGGGCGAGCGATGGAACCAGCGGGCGAGTGATGGGACGAGCGAGCGAGCAATGAACCGTGCGGGCTGGTGAGGAGACGGGCGATGGGACGTGCGAGCGAGCGCTGTGACGAGCAGGCGGGTGAAGGGACGAGCGGGCGGGCGAGGGGAGTTAGGGAAGTGGTGGAGTGAGCGGGCGGGCGGCGCGGGGTTATTCAGCGGTGGCCTAAAGGGCTCCCGGGGCGGAAGCCTGTTGGTCCCCACAGGGCGCCGGCGACCGTTGCGCTCCACCTGCGGCTCGCCCCGCCACGCCCGTCCCCGCCCCGCTCCGCCGCGCGTCGCCCCACCACGCTCCGCCCCGCCACGCCCCGCTCCGCCGCTTGGCTCTCACGGGACGATTATATAGGCGGCCTGCGTTCGCCGGCCACTTACACCGCCAGAATGATGCGCGTGCATGTTTCAGGAGGCCGTCTCAATAAAACGCTCGTAAAGCCGCTTGCAAGTAACGTTGCCGGCGCGGCGCCCTGTGGCTGATGAAGCGAAGCGAGGCGCGGCGAGTTGAAGGGCCGCGTGAGGCCCCTCTTGGCCACGCCTACCTTGTCTCCACGTCCCGCTGCCCCTACACTCCTCACTTGTTGCTCGCTGACATAGTTCGGGCTCGTCTCTAACCGCGACAACCCCAAACTTGACCCTCTTCCCAATCTCGACTCCTATCTATTCCCGATTCCATCCTCTAAACCGACACCATCCTCGATCCCGGCCCCGTGACCGACCCCAACTTCGTCCGCCATCCAGATCCAAAATCCAACCCCAACCCCTATACCTACAGTAACCCCCATCCTGATACCGACTGTAGCAGATGCAGCACTGGGAGGTGCCGTGCTGCGAGTGCGACTACATACGGGGATCAGAACGGGTTTCAGGGGATTGTTTGCCTTTAGGGGAATGATAAGCAATATGCAATGAGAATAAATTTAATTGCATAACAATTTCGTAAATACAACTGGTTAATGGTGAGCCGGAGGACCTTTGAAAGTTTATAGTTTTACTGACGAAATGACTTTACTGCTCTTCTTTCTTGTAGTTTACTTGGGTTTAGCTTACTTACAGTATGTAGTAAGGAAGGCACCAACCCAAATCACTCGGCTAAGTGTGTCGATGTCCGGGCTGAGGTTGGCTCCAGGCAGTTCGGTGGTGCAAACTGGCATGGGCGCGGACTCAGATGACCGGAGCTGGTGGTAGTTTGCCGTGAATTCGGCCAGGTGGCGGCTGCGGCCCGTGAGTGGCATGAATTTGAGGCAGGCTTGAATTGGCCGTGCTAATCGCCTTGATAGGCGAAGCAGGAACAGTCGACTCGGTAGAGTTGTGTTTGGTCAGTCTGTTGAGAAATTCCGAGCAGTGTAGTTTGAGAAGTTCTGTTGATTCTCTCAGTCGATTTTGTCTGTAGCTTCTCCTGGTTGTCTCGATTGTCTCGTCTCGATTGTCTGGTGTGTGGGAGCGAAGTCGCAGTATTTATATCATCTGAAGGTGTGATTGAGGCCGTGGAGGGGAGAGTCACGTGGCTATGACTTGGGCCTATGGTAAGGCGGGAAAGTTTGAAGTGCCCGCGATCGGCTCCCTATTCATGATGCGCCTTCGGACCCGGGGAGAGGAGTGTCACGTGACATTGGCGGCGATCGGAAGCGAAGGCGGTGTCACGTGAGGTGCCCGCGATAGTGGCCCGTTTGTGTTTGAGATTTTCCTTCCCACGGGAATTGAGGCATCTGGCTTGCAGGTGGCCAAGGAGCGGGGCGGCCCGTCGGTAGTGCACTTGAAAACCCCTTTGTCGGCGAGATGCATTAACGGGGTTGTATTTGCGAGGGAGGCCCGAAGCAATTCCCAGAAATATTTGTATACATTTCTGGGTGGCTTGTCAGGTAGCGAGCGATGGTGGTGTGAAGGGCGCTGCGCGCCGGGGTGGCCCAGCCCTAGGCTAATGAGGGCTTAATCCCACATCTGTGGCGGCGCCGAGAAGCGGCGGTCAATGTTCTCGGCGGGCGTGGGCCCTTGGGAACGGCGGTTTACGCGGAAGACACAGGGCAAATGATTTTATTGCCCTTTTGTTAGATTTTCAATGTGCATTAGCGTGCTGGCATGCACTGAGAGCGACTTTGAGAAGGTTGGTGAAAGTACATTCTTAATGGTGGGTGGCCGCGCGGGAAGAAAGCTTTTAGGGGCTGCGCCTTGGTGGCAAATTTTATCGCGAGATTGAACATCGACCCAGTCACTGATCTTGATTCCGACCTCAAAGCTGAACCCTATTGTAGTATCGTGCCTCTGCCAATCCCATCCGCTGCCGCCATCGCTCTACTGTACTGTTGCCTTACCACCCCCTGCTCACACGGCGTACCTCCCCATTGTCTGACTATTCCACTCTCGTTAACTTACTGCTCCGCTGACCAATTTCCTTACCGGTTGGGTCTAGTTTCGCTACCTTACTTCGTGGTATTGACTCACTCCCTCATCCCCACATCCCCACATCCGCGCTCCTCTGCCCGTTCCACAATCCAGCCCCTTTGAACACTAGCCATTCCGGCTAACCCTTGCATGCAGATCTGCCCGCCCGTCTTGTCTGTGATCCCTCTGATGAACTGCCTACTGTGGGCACAAGGGCTTGGTGAATTCAAATGTTGCTACAGGCACACACACCTGGGTATTCAGAGAAGACTGTTGAAGCTATAAGTCTAATTAATTTAGACAATGCGACTCAGATACGTCGATAAACTAACGTAAAATTATGTAACAGTATTTGAAGACACTTTTTCGAATAAAGGGTATAGCTGAATAAGGTGGTGAAAAGTGCCCCTAAACCAAATCGATAATCGCAATGCTCATTTGAAAGAGAATACAAAATGACGTAGAATCACAAACAATCAGCCTCCCAGGGCAATCTATTGCAGAGATACAACGAGAAACGTGTTTTGCAGGTTTTATTTTTTTCTCGAAATGTATTATGTGAATCAGGCTAAAAAAATGCAGAGACAGAGAAATATAGTTCAACGTCAAGGTATTTTTGTCAACGAATTTTGACGCCAAATTCATATAGAAAAAATTATTAAATGTTTGAAATTCATTTTCGACGTGATAACGTTGAAGTACTGTCTCAATTATTTTTCTCAAAATGGGTCTTATAACATTCTATAACATATATTTTTTTCAGATTTTTAAACAATGTGGACGGTAGTGAAAAAATATAAAACCAATTTTTTCAGTTTAAACATTTGATATTCGCGCCAAAATGTGATTGGAAATTTTTTTTCACCAATATATAAACAGTTTATATTAAAACTATTGAAAGGTCTTGCATATCAGGATGATTTGGAATGTTTTGCTGACAAATGATTGTTTCATGTGGAAAGTATTTATGTTATTTACTTTTGTTTTTAGATTTATCTATTGTTTCTAATATAAATAAAATTACTCGGTTTTAGGTATATTACTAGTTTATGTCTATTATATATATATATATATATATATATATATATATATATATATATATATATATATATATATATATATATTACGTAGTTTTAGATTTTTTAATCATTGACAATTAGACAGTCATAGACAATCATTGTCACTTTCTTCAATTACTGGGATCAGGCATTTGTTTATAAACAGTATACTCAAAATTTCGTTTTTTAAACATTGCTATTTAAAAAATACCTGTTTAACACTACTCGCCAAATAATTAGTGTGTGCCGAATGTGTTTAAATGTTCGCAGCTATGTGGGAGCAGCATCCGAAGGTGCCACTTCCGTTCGCACTTTGACAATATTTTTTCCCTCCCAATATTCCCATGGTGGAAAGAGACGGGTCGGTTCCTCTGGTGCACCGATTTATAGTCGTTCTTCACAGCACCAGTTCGTCATTCATTCCGTCATTAACCATGTAACCTCTTCATTTGGAAAGCGAGACCAAACGTCGGCCTCCATGTTTCATGGTGTGCAAGAAGTGTTTATAAACATTTTTAAGTGTCATAAAAGGGCAATTTTCAACGGTGACCGACCAAAAATAACACGATGAAAGGGTAATTGCAATGAAAGATGTAACATTTTAAAAAAGTGCTTGTCTGTTTCTGTTTCAATGACTAGTAACTTTGATAATTTTGGCATTTAAAATTCACGCTAATGTTATGAAGCACGCTGGTGCCTGAAGCTCATTGGCAGAAGTTGAATGGGCAAGAGGCCACCCATATGTTTCCACAATGTATTTCCACCATGCTTTCCACCAAAGATATTGCGATTGAGTCTGAAACATAATCCATGTAACACCTGTAAGATTTCGAGTTCATATGTCGTGTTTAAATCTGTATTTAAATATCAATTAAACCTTTTTTTCAATAACATTTAGGCGTGAATTTAAAATTTTTAAAGTCAAAAAATTGGATTTAATTGTTTTTCACCTCCGTCCATATTGTTTAAAAATTTGAAACAAATATGTGTTTAAATGTTATAAGACTCGTTTTAAGGGAAAGAAGTGAGACAGTACTCCAACGTCATCACGTTGAAAATGAATTTAATTTTTTTGTTTTTTTTCTATATGAATTCGACGTCAAAATTTGGTGAAAAAATACCTTCAAATTGAACTATGTTTCCCCGTCTCGGCGATTTTGTTCCAGCCTGATACATACAATAGATGCTGAGAAAAAAATAAAACGTAAAACACGTTTCTCGTAATTCTGTAACAGATTGCCCTAGGACGCTTTTTTGTGAATATACTTCATTTTGTATCATCTTTCATTGGAGCATTGCGATTATCGATTTGGTCTGGGGGCACTTTTCACCACCTTATTCGGCTATACCCTTTATCCAAAATTCAGAAGATACCGTGTGCGCTTCTCTGTACTCCCTAATGACACACGTTTGAAAAAGGAAAGCATATTTCTTCGTCAGTTTGCGGTTGCACAGAACATTTTGTAATAATATTTTTGAAGGCAAAATTCTTGAAAGAAACTAAAGAGGTCTTCCTAGAAAGTAGATGATTAGGCACCAACAAGAAAGGGAAAGAGAATTAGAGGAGAAAATTGGTTGGCGGCATCAATAAGAAAACAGGTTATGATTGATTGATTGATTGATTTTTTCGTGTTTCCGGGCGCGTCAACTGCTTTGGTCATTAGTTCCCTTAGTGAAGTACATGTTTTCTCGGGAGATGGCGGTGACCTTCTTCTGCTGGATGCGAGATCCGGCGCCGACCTACTGTCGGCTAGAGGGGTTTGCCCCTAACCAGGACTCTCCCACCAGCGGGGCACCGCCCCAGCCGGGAAACAGGTTATGTAATTATTGATATTCTTTGTATTAATCCCATTGTTTGTAAATAAATCTATTATATTTTTAGCCGAATGTTCTTTTTTGGATCGAAAATTAAGTTTGAAAATAAAATTCCCTTGTATAAAGCAAGGGGCCGGTTATTATTACTGTTGATACAAAATCATTTGTAATATTTGTGCGTTGCTTCTTCAGGAAAGAAAAACTAGCATGTAATTTGTGTTGGAATATGCACCTTTTAAGAAAGCTATATTAGATCCATCAAAAACTCCGAAGAAAAATGTTCGCAATTCGCACTTCAACAAAACTTAAATATTAACCACAGTGTGAAGGTAAATAATAGTAATTTACCATTGCAGCTTTGAACACGCAACGCAGAGTTACAGTGCCCTCTAAATTTGGATCGCACAAGCCAAAATTATATGCAACCTTTTTGAATGCGCAATGAAGGATCTCTTAAAATTCGTGTCGTAAATGTTTGTGTTCATTGTTTGTGGCATACTTGAATGTTTTCACTGCACGTTGGTCACATATTAGTTAATCACCCATCGGAATGTTGGAGCAACATTCGTGGAAACGCGTATTATACGTGTCAGAATTCATAGCTTTTCTCGCTTCTTGTGATGAGTATTTAAAACAAATTTTATCGCTTTCAAACGAAACTCTATAAAGTATTTGTTCACTCATTAAAAAATTGTGGACGAATGTACCAAAATATTGTATTTCCATTCTTATAATTTATGCTTTAATAAGTTTGTAGACCTATAAAAGCTTTATAGTTTATGATTGCTTGATTGTTAGTGATTTAGAGCGCGTCATCTAATAGGGTCATTAGTCCCGTAAGTGTAGTGCATGTTTTTATCGGGAGGTGACAGTGATGTCCCCTCGCTAGACGGCGAGATCCATCGCCGACCTACCGTCGGTTAACCGGGTTTACCTAATCAGGTGTCTCCCACCAGGGGGGCATCGCCCTCCCAGCTGGGACAAGCTCTAAGCTTCCGACCGGTCTCCCAGCATGTCAGGTAGTGTAGTGCATGTTAGTGTAAGTGGTGAGGATAGGACAAGGAAGAGGTAGGAAATATCACGCACGGTCCGTGGCCCGTTTGTTAGGGTACTGCTGGGGCATTCGCCTGGTGTTGTTTGGAGAAACCACAGAAAACTACCGATAAGAGCAGCCGGCTGCTAGACTTCTCCTCCAGACAGCAACTAAATTAGACCTAGCTGTCAAGCTCCCGGTAAGGGCCTCCCTGTAAGAGGCACTGCAGTGTTCTCACTTGATGCCCGTTCCCGGTCTTTATAATTTATGCTATAATAGGTTTGCAAGTCTGTAGGTCAAATCAATAGTATATAAATAGAACTTATGTTAATCCACATCATAATAGACAGAGTTTTAAAACTAGTGATACTAATATACTCAGTGTTTTCTCGTATTTGTTCAATGAATTACATAATACAAAAATTATAATTGAACCAATGTGAAAATACCAAACTTTGAACTCATTGACATCAACACAGCAATGCGAGTCAGCTTTCAACAAATATTTGCCGGTGGAGAATTTCAACTGAAGCGTTACTTTTCCATTTTGAGCAAGAGAAACTGCACGAGAGTCAGATAGCTTAGAGTTCCAGAAGCATTCTTAGAAATACACATATATTTACGTACTAAGCAGTTGAAATGAAAAGATTTTTGACACAATGTTGAGTGTATAGTGCTCTGTGTGTAGAAAATCTACTAACAAAAATTTTAATTCGGATTTGGGAAACTCTTATTTACCTTTCTGAAAAATTTGTTCACAAAGCAATTTCAGTGAAATTACGTGAAAACTACCAATATTTCTCAAAGTTCGAGTATGAAATTGTTTGAAGATCTAATGTTGAAGAATAGATTTGATTTTTTTTTTAATTTTCTAACTTCAGAATTGGAATTATGTTCAAGGTTTGATAAAACGTTTAACTTGTGCCATTTTCAACATTCGGTATTATCAAAGAAACACAGATCTATACCCAAGCACGCTTTGCTGCATGTGAAAAAAATAGCACTATTTTGAGAAAATTTTCACCATATACTAAGGGCATGTCCAGGAATCCCATTTGAATCCGTTGTGGTATGTGATTTTTACGTTTTCAGTCTCAAAAATTAGACTGTCCTGAATTTCGCAGCCCCTTGCTTTCGGTTACAGCTGTCGAGGGATATTCAATTTGATAAAAGGTTCTCTGAACGATTTTCGCGCTAGTGATGAGGTCAGTCGAATGAACGCTCGACTTAAAATTTTTTTGGGGCCAGGAACCTTCAAAATCTATTTTCCATCAAAATATCATCGAGCATTTGCAGCATTACAAATTGTTTTGTACATAACAAATTTACTACGTAAATGCGTAGTGTACGAGAACGTCAAGACACGTATGATTGGGAATTGTTGCCTTTTCAAGTCTCACCAATTCAGTCCATTTGTGTGCTGCCCAACGTTTTACTTCCAAAATAATTTGTTAAAATTATTTCATATTTGTGTAGAATTTCTATTCCTTTTATACATTGATTGAAATATTGCAGAAGTAATATCTTAATTTTCCCTTGAGAAATCTTACGACGTTTTACTACTTTAATGAGTCAGTTTGTGAGATTCACACATCGCTTTTATTTGTGTGATGCAAAATAACTTTTTAAAAGATCAACAAAAAACTTATCATTGAACACAATACCTTAGAATTATATAAAATTGGAAAAATATTAAAAATATAATTATTATATTATACAAAATTTATAAAATTCCTAAAATACTTTTTCATTTATACTTATCATTTCTGATTCATAATACCGCGTCAATTTCTGCACACAAGATTGTGGTAGAATTAGTACGTCCATAAGTAACAATTGACTAGTAACCAAAATCATAAAATTGTGAAATATATTAATATATGAAAAAGTAATTTGTAAACCTGTGAAGTTTCGCAGCATAATCTTAATTCGGGGTCATAGTGCATCAACTGATGTCACTGCAGTGCCTCTGACGGGGAGGTCCTAGGGTTTCAGTCCCAACTAAGCCAGGATTCTCGACACTAGCTAAATCGCTAGGTCGAATTCAGCTGCTGTCTGCAGAATGCTAGCGGTCTGCTGCTCTAATCGGTAGTTTTCCGTGGTTGGTCCCATCAACGCCATACGAATCCGCAAGCCGTCGTAATTGGACGCCGTATCTCGACAGCCAGCGAGGGCCGATCACCACCATCCTCCGCAATGAATGTTTTAATAAATTGTATTAAAATCGTTTCATTCTATTTGTGGTTTAATTACTTCACATCATTCATGATTATTAATAAAAGCAAGTTACATTACAACTCGTTGATTTATGACATTTAACAATTCGAATAGATTCACAAGTTTAAATGTCGAGTAACATATTGTATGCAGAGTAACTGTTTCTATAAATTAGAGCCTATACTGAACATCGAAAATGAAAATGATATTTAGTTTCACAAGCATAATTCGAAAGACAAAAAAATGGATTAATTTACTTTCTTTTATGTAGAAGAGTTTGACGACGAGAACCAGTAACTACGTAAAAACCTGATCCAACTGCAGGATCCCGCATGCGTCGCACTCCCTCACTCTAGACCTTCGTCGCCCTGAGAAGAAAATTCTCGAGAGAAAGGAACGTGGGCGAGCAAAAGCTGAAGAAAGGAACGAGCGAGAAAGGACGAAAATACACTGCACATTCCCTGTGTTGTTTACGATCCATTTGAAATGGAATATTTCATAACTGTTCGAGGAAGACAGAAGAAATTTCGACGCCGTAGGACGACGATGAAAGAAAAAGAGTAGAGCTGAGAGGCAAGGCTGGGGGAAACTTTGAATGGAAGGGGAAAATACGAGCGAACAACAAAGGATGTGAAAAAAAATGTTGTAGCGTACGTCTGCTCGACAAAACTTTAGAGCAGTTGTTCCAAACATGCTATGCGCACGGAGCCTTTTAATATAAAAACTCTGACCATACACGCTCGGTAGAAAAACTGTACACGACTACATGATAGCTAAATTACGGATTTAAAGTTGATGTCCTGAATGGTGATTGGTAGTCATTCTGCTATATCTATAATCTATATATTCTGCTGGTTTCTCTTTCTTTCATTAAAGTAAGCAGTAATTATTTGAGAGTTGATACAGTATTAGTTCTTTGAGTCAATAGATACGCCAGGATATTCACAAGAAAGATATAGCAAGAGGTAGCTTTTAGTTCTAAGTATAAGACTATCGTGTAATGCAGTAGTGTTGTATGTATAATGTAAACTTTTTTAATTAAATGTTTTATTACAATCTGTTTATACATGATAACAACACCTACATCTGTTGACAAGATAATTAGCATTGATTAAAGAAAATACTAATTTGTAACTCTTCATTAATACAGTTGATTACGCATATAACAACACTTCAAAATCTTTGAGGCAAATCTAAAGGTTTGAATTTTCTTAAGACACCGTATTTACAAACTATTATCTAACAAATTCATGGCTAAAGTATTTGTATGGCATTATAATTTTGAAATATATTTACAACTGTATTTTTTTCGTTAACTGCTGGCATTTTAAAATCAGAGTGAATTATATTATTTCGAATATACCAGGAGGCATTGGCAATGTTTCTTAATACTTTGGAATGAAATCTTTGTTTGATTTGGATATTGTATTTGATACTGCGCCCCAGAGCTGTGTGCATTAAGTCGAAGGAGGCTTCGAGATTGATTTATAAATGAGTAATTTATTGTCTAAATCTAACACTGAGTGTCTACCTAACGTCTAATACAGTTTTTTTGTATTTTAACTGGCGTTCTTTCCGTTTACACAAAATGTTGTTTTTTTCATTTGTCTCGTATTAAGATAAACACCTAAGCATCTCACTGATCCTATTTCTGGAAGGTTAGTTCTGTTCAATTGGACTGAGGGCGAAATTCTTCTCTTCATGGTGATGATGGAGTAATGTGACTTGATTTGCATTCATTTTCTCTTGTTCGCCAAGTATTTAGCCGTGCTTGTTGTTCTTTGAGATGTTCCTGAAGCAATCTTGAAGCATCTACTTGATCACTGCCTGAAGCAAGAACTGAAGTATCGTCCGCAAATGTAGCTGTTACTGTTTATTCTGTTGTAGGCAGGTCAGAACTGTATAATACATAGAGCACTGGACTAGGCATTGTCTTGGAGTACACCAGATAGGATAGGGTAATAGGAAGATAGTTCTTTATTGTGCTTAATTTGGAAGAATCTTTTATTTACGTAGGATTTTAATGACCATATTCAAGGTTTCAATTCCAATTTTCATTCAGCTTTTCAGCTTGTACAATAACCCTTCATGCCATACTTTGTCGAATGCCTCCGTTGTTTAGAAAGTCAGCCGAGCAATATTCTGGCTGATATACTTATTCTGGCTGTATATCTTTCCTTACAGACTTTTACCGATAATGTTCACTACCCTTTGAACTTGTCCAGTTGTAGAATGATTTCTTCGGATTCCAAACTGATTTTCAGGTATTCAGTCTTGTTGTTTTGGTTCTAGTTTCATCAGCAGTTTTCAAATAGTTTAGAAAGGAGAGACAGCAAACTAATTAGTCTGTAGGATATGGGCTCTTAAGGATGTTTACCAGGTTTGAGGATTAAAATGATCTGAGCGTATTTCCAGGACACGTAATATTGCATTGAACGTTGAAGTGATGAGGGATGTTGTTTTTCGAGGTAAGTTCTATATTGTTCTGGATGTAATTAAATCATAACCAGGTGCTTTGTTAGGATGAAAACGTGTAGAGATATTCTGTATATCCTTTGAAATAAATGGAGCAATCGGAGGTGACATCTGAACAGGTGCTTCTAAATATTTTATAATATACATGTATTCTTCGTAAATAACTTTTTGAACAGTGTAATCACTTCTTGGAAAAGGTTGAAACACGTTCGTTTAATACCTAGTAAAGCATTCCGCTTTTCAAGAATAGCTTTTGCCAATATCCCGGCGTATTTGATGGGCGCTGCATGCTGTTTTGGTCTTTTCGTAACCGAATTCTTTTTCTAACCTTCCAGAGCGAGTGTTCATTGGTTGTATGTGGAGAGGTATTATTTAAATACGTTTGTATTGATATAGCATTATATGCCTTAAAAGATTATTAAAGTTTGTGTTGCATTATTCAGCCTATTTTTGTTTTCAGGTGTATGTAAACATCAATTAAATGAAGCATGTACTAATATAGTATCTTCTAAAATCTCATTCATTTATTTCATTAACTCATTTATAGTTGAGCTTTTTGAAATTTCAGTTACATACACACACACCAAGAAAGAAGGCAGCTCGTAAGTACAGCCAATAGATAATTATTGAACTGACGGTGTTTTTTCATCATTAGATAACATGTACAATTCGGACTAGGTAATAACCATTATGAAAATTAATTTTGACGACAGTAACAACTGATATAGCGTTGTAATCGAATAATAGAATCGAAACCGTGAAAACTCGAAGTATCCTCGTGTGTCTAAGACATAAAAAATCAAATACTATGGAAAAATCACCTCCGAAATGCTCAACGCCCAAAACGCTCCAAGCGTCGCACTCCCATCCCTTCGTCCCAAACCTCACGCTGTCATTCCTACGACTCAAGTCCTTCTGATCAGGGTCAGATTGGCTGGTGTCTCAACAGCAACTCTGGCCCGGAAGCCTTAGTAGTCGAGTCCAGACGAAGGAGCATTTTCGGTACTAGATACATTATGTAGATAACGAGCATTGTAAGTCGAATTCAGGCGCTCTCTGGAGAAGAATGTTTGCGACCGGCTGCTCCAATCGCTATTTTTCCGTGGTTTCTCCAAACAATACCCGCCGGAACATTACCCTAGGAAACGGACCGCACGCTATTATTTCTTCCTTTGTCCTAAACACACACACACATTCACACACTCCACTAACACGTTTGTAGATGGACCTGTTGAGTATACTTATAGCTTGTGCCGGCTGTGAGCGTGCCTCACTACGGAGATAACCGGCGAAGAAGTTCTGCAAGTCGGCGTGTAGATCGGCGCCGGATCTCACCATCTAGCGGGGAAGAAGCAGCAACACCTTCACGCATAAAAACGTTGAATATGGCGACGGTACTAATGACCACAGCAGTTTGCCGGAACGTGAATCAATCAGTCGACTCCGCGCTATATCCCACGCGTCTTTCCCCAATCGATACCACCAAGCCCAAAGTCTCGCCCCTGGCACCTGCTTCGCAACCCCTCGCCGTGTTCCAGACCCCGCCCCGCCCCGCCTCGCCCCGCTCCGCGCCTCACCGCATGCCGAGCGAATCTCTCTGCCCCGACGTGGCGTTGGCGGCGCGTCGGCGCCGCGCTTTCTCGATAACCTTCCTTCATCGGCTGGTTATTGACGCCGGATATTGGGTAAATAGACGCGGGGAAATTGGTAATGGCGTCAGATTGTAACGGCGGAGCCGCGGGTTGGGAGCGATGTCGTGCGGGCGGCGTTGAGCGGGGCGGGACGGGGCAGGGCGGAAAAGCGAGAAGCTCACCGACGCACCGGGACTGTGGTCAAACGAATTTGCAGCAAGGTGCGGGGGCGGGGCCGGGCGGGGGCAATTTGGCGGCGGATGAGGTTGGGTTCGATCGGGATGCGGAGCGGAGGCGGTGCGGGGGGAGGCGCGGGGGCGGAGGTGGAGCGGTGACCCGGTTGCGGCGCGGGGTGACGCGCAGGGCGGGGGCGTCTGCCGCGGAGGGGGCGGGGAGGGGGCAGAGCGATCGCTGGGGCCACCGGAGATAAAGCGAATGCTTTTACCCGGCCAGTAGCAGAAGCTGCGACCCTGCCCCATATGGTGGAGCGCGACGCGCAGGTTAAGGGCTGACACGGGGTAATGGCTGAGGAACAAATGATATGTCGTTCTATAATTTAGTGTTTTGCATATGAAAATCATGAATTGGGTTCTCCCTTGTTTTGTGTAGTTTTGTTTTCGAAATTTGAGATTTATCGTCCGATTAATAACATGGAATTTTTACGTTAAAAACTTTTCGCTATGGGAATGATTTAAGTGATTGTCCAGGAAATTCTCTTTTGTGTATTATTATTATTATTATTATTATTATTATTATTATTATTATTATTATTATTATTATTATTATTATTATTATTATTATTATTATTATTATATTGCGAACTAACAAGGCACAGTAGCGTAGTGTACTAAATTTCTCTACAAACCATACTGTCCTTATTTATTTATTTAGTCAAAAACAGCCAAAAACTGTATGTGACGTATGGGGGAGAAACTCATCTGCGCACGCTTTCTTGAATTTCAGAATCCCTTCCCAACAATGTAACTATTAATAGTTGAAAGATGAAAAAATAATAGTAATAATAATAATAATAATAATAATAATAATAATAATAATAATAATAATAATAATAATAATAATAATACATTAACATACCATGCTACAAGTATATCCCACAAAATGTCATAGAAAATGTTAACTATAAGTTATGCTGGGACAGAAGTATATTGACAGATCGAACAGTCCACCACAATAGATCTGACATGACATTTTTGATTAAAAACAAGAAGAAAGTATGGTTTATTGATATAGCAGTCGTAGAAACAAGCAATCTCATCAAAGTATATAATACTAAAATCCAGAAATACAGGGAGCTGGCACATATCGTAAAGGAGCAATGGAACGTCCGGGAGATCGAGACCATCCCCATAGTTCTCTCAGCAACAGGAATCATCCCGAAGACCTTGAAGTGTTCACTTGAGCGGTTATCCATTAAAAAGAACATCATTATCAATCTACAAAAATCTGTGATTCTGAGTACTTGCTCTTTAGTGAGGAAATTTCTGGGAAATAATGAGGGGTTCTGAATTCATTGTTTATAACTTATTTTGATACGTATATAGTTTATTTTAGATTTCTTATTCATCTTACTATTTTGTTATATTGTTTACATGAAATAATTGACGGTTGTCATGCTTTGATAAAACATAATGTCTGTATGGCCGCCTTATGTACCAAGAAAACTCTGAATAAAGAGAATAATAATAATAAATTTTAAAAAGCGAGAACATTTCAAAAACTAGATATTTTCGTTGCCGAATTATAGAAAACTTATTTTTAACGGCAAAGGAACGAACAGATTGGATTTTTCTGTATGGCATGTATTGTAAGAAAAGATAGATAACTTATAATATAATTTATATTATTATTACTAAAAGGAAATAAAAATTAGAATTAACAGAGTTACATAATTTTAAAAAAATACTTTTTTGTATTTTCTCTCTCAAAATTGTATATGTATATTTCATTCATTTTTTGCTTAAATTTAAAAAACTACTATAATACAAAAAGATCTAACGCTCCGTCCCCTTCTTTCTTTTATTCTTTCTTTTCTTTAATTCTTCTCCTTTCATTTCTTAAGATGTTCTTTTTTTAAAATTATGTAACACTGTGAATTCTATTTTTTATATTTTTCTTGTATCAGAAAACTGATGATGATGGCTAAGCCATCGAAAGCTGCTCTTATCGAAATAAATAGTATTGTTGACAATGACAACGCCTTCAATCATTTCAATTATGTAAATATCAACTACAACTCCCCACTAAACCAATTTATTCATGTGCTGAATCTGCATGAAAAAAAAACGACGAGGGGCTGAAGCGACGGCCGTTTACCGCTACCAAGTATTCCTTTTCCATTGTGCGATTCCTCTTGCGACTTCGGCCCTTGTCGCACGCGTCGCAGGAACGGCAAGCGGTGGTGGCGGGGGAAGCGTGCGCTCGCGCGGTTTCCCACTGAAAGCGCCGCGCGCCTTTGAGTGGCTGAATGCCGGGCAGCGCGCGGGCTCCGCAGGCCTCTGCGGGGAATGCTCGCCCACCGCCCGCACTCACATCCCTGAGCGACACCGCGTCCGGCCGCTGTTGACAGCGTGTGTGAAAGCGGCGCTCTTAACCCATTGGCTGCCAAAGGCACAATGAAGGATGACGTAAGCTACAGAAAAATATGGTCTCTCGGGCACGCACCATTTTTTACTTTATTGGTGAAATCGTTTTCAGATGTTGCTAAAAATGGTTTTAAAAACTCTTACAGCAAACTTCAGGTAAAGGGAGGATAATGTGACAACGCTCGCCTTAGAGAGAGCTAAAGAATGAGAGGATGGAAAGATATACAGGGAGGGAGAATGTGTGTGTGTGTGTGTGTGTGTGTGTGTGAGAGAGAGAGAGAGAGAGAGAGAGAGAGAGAGAGAGAGACAGACAGACAGACAGACAGAC